>JAENPR010002030.1:0-85131 GCA_018135685.1 Themeda triandra | reverse complement strand
TATGACATGGGCATGGCGCAGACCACCCGAGCTCCTTGACTTCTCTCGAACAACAAGAAGAACCCGTCTAAAATCTCCACCGAACATTTCATGGTCTTTCCTCCGAATGGTAGCTCAGTCGGTCCATTATGTCACGTACTTTGTCTAGCGCCGACACTGCCTCTTCATCATTGTCACTCCGTCCCAAATTATAAGGATGCGCTTTGAAGTAGTTTGCCGCATCTTCACTGCTTCGTGAAGGTGCAGTGTGCTCCCATCATCAACGGTGAGGGGAACCTTCGCGCGAGTGGGCGGTTCACCACCAGGCATTATTGATGCCGCAACACTGCATGTAGTCGTTGCCACAAGAATCTTTTCTCGACTACGTATAGAAGCAAGAGTGCTCTATATAGATAAGTCTTTCCGGTCCCACTGTGGTCCATCCACAAAGAAGAGACCCCGTGTTCTGGTATCAATCGAGGACATAATCTCATTGTAAGCGGCCCATTGCTCCTCGTTCATGGGTATCCTCTCGATAGAGCCATATCATCCTTGTTTGCCTCAACATTGGCCTCCTCAAAAATCTCTCTTGGAATATCACAAGAGGCATCATATGTGTCATCAATTTTAGGAAGTGGGTAGCCACTTATATCCTTCCCCATTGATCAAAGCAAGTTTCCCGAATATCAATGAGGACCATCTCGCTCCACCATGAAGTTGGATTGATTATTACGCTTATAGTCCTCGACATTGCATCTTTGTGTTTCTCCCATAGTCCGAACACATCGCCGGGCTCACAAAACACCAATATTGTTGCAAAGAGCCTTCGCAACGCATATGGCATCATCCAAACGGTTGCCTCAACAAGACTCTCATCCAACGTGTTGTCCTCTTCAATTAGGGCCCTTCTTTACTGCGGCTTCACGAAAGGCCTGTAGAATGTCATCAACGGTCCTTAGAGACTCAAAGGAGGTTGCACTGGCACATGGTTCAGGAGAACCCTAAGATAATAGCGCTCCCCCTCAGTTGGATTGGCAGCCACGATTCTTCCAATTTGTCTTAGTTTCTTTTGCTTCCTTCTAATCCATTCTTTACCTTGTGCATTCCATGAATAGAACTCAGGGAAGTCACGGTACAATATACCACGAGCATGTTCAGATGTACTATTCATCTCGGTACGAGCGTAAGCATCGACTTCTCAATACCCGGACGATCAAGCACTCGTTGAACCCTATCACGACGGTGAAATGACACCATGTGCATATCCCGGAAGATGGAGTTGTAAGGGCAACACGAAGGAGACCTCTCACTCAAATCAAAACCGTGATATCCTCCATAAAGCTTCGAGGGGTTACCCATCTAGCATCTCTATATTGCTTGATCTCATCGATGTTCCCTTCATTGTCCTCCTTGCTAGCCTCTCACCAGCCTACGTAATGCTGTCATGACCCTTGTAAATGTACTTAAATGGATATTTGATTGCCTTGATGCTCCCACATGCCTCAACATTGATGTGGCAAGTTGAAAAGACGGGAGGAGATACGGGTTGTAAGGCACAACCCATCTATTGTCAAGCTCATGGCCACGAACCTTTTCTTTAGGCCATCTTCACGCCGCCTCGTAAACTGGATATGAATCTTTGCCTTGTATTGTGACATCACGTAAAGGTCGAGGGTAACGGTTCTTACATAAATCACGACCCTTTGTACATGGACAATCACGATTAAGCACTCCACAAGGGCCATGCATCATATGTTTGGTGACCATCTTGTACAAAGACTAGTACTTCTTCTTAATGCAGGAGCTCGAGTGAGATGAGGCGATCATGCGTTCGACACGTGATCTTATACTTTCTATCCATGATAAGCAAAAAATGTGCATGGCGGACCCCTCTTCGGGAACTCCACAACATATACATGCGCCTTGACCTTTCCAAGGATATCCTTCTTTAGTAGCCTATCCTTTAGCTCTTGTAATTTTGCTCTAAAGACTCGAACAACAAGATCTAGACGATCTGCAAGCACCGCCGGGGTAGAGTTCACGCTTGATCTCATCCCAATCGGGTTACATGTCATAGTAAGGAAGATGTCCGGTTTACCGAACCTCCGCACTGCAGCCATGGCGTCCATGTATCGCTTCCTCATGTCACGTGGTCCTCCAATAAATGATGAAGGCATCACTATCCGTTTTCCAATAGCTTCGCTCCTTCACCGGATGTAGGCTATCAACCAATCCTTGGTAGAGGTCGGCCCTAATATCATTTTGATGGTCATATATAATCTAATCGAGAACTCGATCTTGACGTATGTGTCAACTCCAAATTGTTGGAACAAACTCGCTTGCCGCAAGATGGGGTTAAATATTCCCGGACGTCCGAAACTTGGCGGTAGTAGTCAACGCACGAGACACACATAGTCTACCAATGAGTCTACAAAAAAATAGCAATTAATTAGAGTTATTTATATAGAGTAACGCATGAAGTACATGCATGTAAAGCATTTAAATAAGAAGAATAACAAACTGTTGTTTAGATGTCGACCCACGAGCCTTTTAGCGGGGCAATTATACTTAATGACTTCTTCCATACTAACATCCTTTTTTGGAATATCCATGTGCCACCCAAGCTCGCCCTTAGGAAGAATAGAGGGTACGAAAGAGCATCATAACATCCATGATATGAGCGGATGCCGTATCTCCGCACTTCTATCTTTCCCATGCAAGACAACACTATTCGAAACTGACCAAGAACTTCGTTCCCTCAATCCAAACACCAGCTGACCACCTCGGCTATTGGCGTGTTGTATGTTCTCCGGTCCATCCCTTTTGTCAAGGTTTAGTGTGACACAATAGTCTTCGAGGTCTTCGGCTGGCCTAAACTCCTAAGCTTCTCACGAGTATGGGTTGTTATGAAGGATGGCCACAAGCCTATCAATGACTTCCTTGTCTTTTTGGTACTTCTCTTTACGACACCGTTCATAGCGGTGCTCAAGGCTGGATCATTATCATAGAAGTAAAGCTCAAGATGCCTTGGCTCCTTACCATCTTCTCTCAAACGACCTTGTGTTGTGATAGATCCCGGCCATGTGCACGAAAGGTGTATATGCCAATCATTTTCATGCTTCGTAGCGCTTATCGAGGTGACAATATAGAGAAGTGAAAGAAAATGACCATTGAAAAACCTAATGTTGTCACGAAAAGTGCTTAGCATCTGATCATTACTTGACCAAAGCCTCATAAGATCATCGACATCCAGTTCATTAAGCTCATCTTTCCATCTCGACAACAACCCACGTGGATTCATGCTCAAAACCTTTTCGCAGCTGTCTGATTGCAATTTGCGACGGGTTTTAGCATATGTGTATCCGTAGGGATGTTACTATACACCTCATCATATTGGTCAGGTTCTTCAAGGACACCCGCCATATCTTCGTCAAGGTCATTATCTTGGACATCATCATCATCTTCCCCATCTGAAGTGACATTTGTCATAATAGTAGATTAGATAAAGTAACGGAAGATTAAGGTGAAATTTGGTATTTCACAAAAATACCTTTGCCCAACAAACAAGTATCCCTCATCGTCTTCCTCGTCATCTTCAAATATGTCTCCCTCATCATCGTCTATGATCGTTAACGACACGTTATTTAGTATAACTATGTGTAAAAATAAATAAAGCCGTTCACATAGTTTATATCATGTTAGAAAATATTGAAAATTACCACTTGTCATCAAATAATGGTGTCGTTGGTGGTCCTGTCATTTTCGCAAAAAAATATGTAATGGCCCATGGTTAAGTTATGTATAATACATGTCACCTATTAAATAGGATAATGAGGCATCGGTATATTTACCGTTGTTGGTCACAATCGCTTGAGGCAAGGGTGTGTTATCATTTAGGTGTTCCTCCTCCATGCGTTCACGGTCATCAAATAGTGGTGTCGTCGAGGCATCTATTTCGTTAATCACAAGATGACCGGATCAGTTAGATATAATATGGTACATAGGTCACCTAATTAGGATACTTGAGGCATCATTATTTACCATTGTTGGTCAAAACTGATTGAGGCAACGGCGTGTTAGCATCCGCTCGGTCTTCACCATGTAGTCACCCTCTCCGTTAGATGCCCTTGTGTTCGATCCAATGCGACGCTCAAATGTCATGTTACGACGAGTTAACAAAGCTTGTCTTTGTCCGGATGGAACATGTGATCTTTTTGTCATTTGGCGGCGGTAACTCATCGCATCTTTCATCGTTAGGGTCCACATGAGGTGGAGGAATATAGAGAGGTGTTGGACTGGACAACTGCGAGATAACCCAATCACTCGTACTCGCCATGGATCTAGGAGCTCGAGAAGCCCCCCGGTGGGCCATACAAGCTCGTGACTAAATAACGGGTTCTCCATGGCAATAGACTCCGAGTGCAAGGTGTGTTTATTCCTCTCATTGAATTTCTTCTTAGACAATTTTAGTGCTTCCTTACGCTTGGGATCACTATTGTACGGTCGTTGACGCTCACGCCTTGCTTGTCTCGTGTTCGGGCGTCATTTTTTTGTACTTTTCCTGTTGTAGTTACTCTTTGATTTCCTTTGTGCACATGTTTCATCATCATTGGAAACAGGGACATCAGTGAAACCAATAGTGCTCTCGTTTTCTATAGTCTCCATTTCATGCTCATCATTTTCTATAGTGTCCATTTCATGCTCATCTATCAATGTAATCACATAAATATACAATCATTAGATTTACTGAGCGCAATATTTCTTTTAAAGATGCAAAATATTTCAGCATATTTAATTACATGATAACGAGTGGACACGTTCCCATCACCAATATTATGGATCTGGTAGGAATCATTCCTATGGAGCCAATCATCTGTTTCTGTAGGATCCACATTTTCCTTATTTGATGCGGCATCATTATCTACAAAAGATTTTCACATTAAACGTACACGATATTAGGACAAAAATTAAGTATATCTTATCTTAATAAAAAAATACATGTTAGTATGTTAGAATGCATTACAATTTGTAGTTCCAATAGCATGCTTGTTTTTCCTTGATGATAGGATTCGCGACGCCTCTTATAAATTGCATCCTTTTTTCCCGAGACATTGCACGCCATCGAGCTCTATCCCTTTCCCTCTTACGCTCCTTAGCATCGACCACATAACTTTGAATTAATACAAGAAAAACATGTAGCACGTACCATGTAAGATTTGAAACGATGTTGCAAGCATATTACCTTCATTGGAAGTGTTAGTCTTGTCTCCCAAGGGTGCACGAGATTTTTTCTCCATCATATGGATCTACAATAGAAATAGACAATAGTTAATATAAATAAATTGCAATGCGCAATTAAAGCACAAAATTTACACTGGCATTGAGAGTCATTCTTGATCGATTTGGTTTACTAAAAATAATGTGTGCTACTTCTGAGTATCACTGAAGCGTTTCAACAGTTTGCATTTCTTTTTGCTAAATGGAGCATTTCAATATAAACTGAATTAGCCAGGTGTCAATATAAATTGGTATGTATACTAACAGTCAGTTAGCTTCAAAGACATAAAAGTTCTCTGGGTAGAGTACATTCTACCAGTCATGGCATTTTACATTCCAAACTCAGCAAATGAAGTCAAGAAGTAAACTTCATAAGCTATATCTATATGTACGGTAATGGTAAGACATACACGAGAATACCCTCGAACCAAGTACTAAGGCAAACTGATATGCAAGTTACAAATTGCACAAAACCCACAAACATATATACGGTTCCTCTCTAATCCAATCCAAACATATATAAGTACTCCACCTGCTGCATTAGTTTGCCACAGCTTATTTTTTCAGAAGTATACTATATGTCTGTATTACTGCCTTTCTCAGATACTCTTCCAACATTTTTATATAGTTTGATCCTCCAATCAAATCTTCTAACAAGATGTGGATTACTTAGAGCTACAATTCACATATTTTTATATATGTGTATTGTAAGATTTCAGACGCACATCTCATACATATACTATACATGTACTAATTGGTGTCGTTGGTGGTAAAGATTTCAGCTACATAGGACATATCATTATAGTATTACTAAGAATCTGCATGCCATGAAATATAATAGCCTACTTAAGAGTGAATGCAAGAGGTAGTAAAGATGAAGCAGTTACTGTAGCCTATTGTTCAGAAGTGAATAACGGCTCACTGAAGTATTGGGGTGGTCTAGCAGAGCTTTCAACAGGCAATAGGTAACCAGAGCTCTGTTTTATTGGAGATCAGCAACCAAAGCTAGCAGCTGCACAATTGTAGCTAGATCAGCAACCAAAGCTAGCAGCTGCACAATTGTAGCTACTCACTATTTTTTTTCAGTGATCTGTACAGGCTGCCAAATATCCAACATCCTTTGTTTTTAGTGGAATTATCCAATTTTCTTATTGCCCTATCTGGCATATCTCATGAGGCAATAATTAGCAGGCTGTACACTTCCGCATTTATAATTCGACACATCAGTTGTTGCATTGACCGCAGATGAGAGGAAACGAATAGTTTGAAATAATGAAAGCTTTGCCATTTATTCATGTTTCCAGTTTACAAATAATAGTTCGAAATAATCAAAGCTTTGCCATTTATTCATGTTTCCAGTTTACAAATAATATGGAGGACCACTACATCCATATTTTTTTGTTTACTACTACTGAACTTGAAGAATGCAATCAAGTTGTTAATAGTTTCATTTCACCTCTGAACCATCACAAGGTTATGAGATAATCTGACTGTATAATCTTATTTGTTACATTTTAACTTCGGGGTAGGTATTTGGGCTTCCTCTAAAACAAACCAGTGTTCAAGCTCAGATCATTTTTGTGCAACTTTATAGATGTGAGATGCAGTAGTTAACCTTACTCATATGCAAGAAAATGAGATCCCGATTCTTCCACAGTCGAACATTGTGCAGTGATCGACTTCACCAGCTGATTAGCAAGGTCTACATATTTATAGTAACCACATAAAAGCCAGTTACTCTACCAAACTGATAGGATCACATATTGAGTCATTCACCGGTTAATCATTAGTTACCACAAAGCTACCCAATGGACACAATGACAGGATCACATCCTAAGCTGAACCCTGGTTTTCTCTAGTGTTTCCTGCACAAGATGTGGAAAGCCAAGCTTGTGCTTTCTGCAGTAGATCTAAACCACAAGGCACTTCTTCCTTTAGCAAAACCGCTCAATGAATTAGAGGACGCTGATCCCATTTGGGGAGTGCAGAGAAGAATGGCTAAGAACATTCAGAGCAAAACACAATGAACGGGCAGATGCAGTAGATCTGATCGGAGGGATGGGAAGGGGTGACAAACCTGGTGCGAGCACCTCGATGTGGCGGGCGGCGACGTTCCGGGGCCGCCGGTCCGCTGCGGTGGAGTCGCCGGAGGCGACGCCCTGAGCGCGGGCGTCGAGGATGTGGCCGGGGCCGAGCCCTTAGGTCCGCACCTCGATGTGGCGGGCGGCGACGTTCCGGGGACGGTGCCGGGGCAGGATGAGGTGGCGGCGGCGGTGGAGTCGCTGGAGGCGGCGCCCTGTGCGCGGGCGTCGAGGATGTGGCCGGGGCTCGCCCGCCGGATGGACGCGACCTCGCCGGATTCGTTGAGGAGCGGCGGCGGCTATGTGGGAGCGATGGGCTGGCGCAGCGGAAGGGTTCGGCGGCGGCGTGCTTGTAGGAGCGAGGGAGCGGCGCGCGGACGGGCCGTGCGGCGCTCGCTCGAGGGTGAGCGAGGAGCTGCGTGGGGGTGGGGAGGACCGGTTTGTTTTTTTTTTTTTTTTTTTTAATGGAGCGAGGGGGCGCCGGAGTAGTTACTGCGCCTGGCTTCACTTCACGCGGAGGGGATTCACCTCGCCCGGGGGGACGATTCCATTTGAGTTGTATTAGGGGTAGAGATGAGTGGTGCAGTAGTCAGTAGACACTGTCAGATTGTCAGTTTGTGACATAGGGACATGCGATTATGAGTGGTGCAGTAGTCAGTAGACACTGTCAGATTGTCAGTTTGTGACATAGGGACATGCACGATTGATGGAACGATAAATAAAAAAGAAAAGGTGGAAAAGAAACCAAATGATGATCCACCGCTGGATTGTTGAACAAAACAGTCAGCGGCACGGAGCAAACCGCCGCCTTTTTCGCATAGTATGCGTCTTGCTTTGCAGACTTTCTGAAGCCCGTCCTGCGTGTAACCAGCAACGCTAGCTTTAGGGAGTGTGGTGGTAGTAGTAAATTATGACTGGTAGATAGATAGACTGCACCTGCCGGCAAGATTAAATATGCTCAACTTGTAAATTCCGATGATGACATGCACGGTAATCTTCACCTCTTGAATCCGATGACAGAATTTTTTTCACAGTTAGTCCGTTCGTGTCTAGTTTGTAGAAAAAACTTCTTTTCAACTGCTTTCATTTTTATCGAGTGAACAGTTTTATATGAGTCTTTGAACTTTGAAGCATACAGTAAGGGCTAGTAGTATTTCATTTGTTGTGATAGATGTTACAGAGAATACTAGCTAGCTATTAGTACACAGCATGAATATAATGCATGCATGTCCGGAGAGCAGCAACCACTCTGCAGAAGCCTAAGCTATGCTAATGAGCTCGTAGCAAGCTACCTGTTGGTCTGCATTGGAGAGGCCTGCTTACTGCATGACACGCGGTCTATTATTGCTATTATACAAGTTGGAAGCTAGTAGCTCGATTACACCGCAGTAGAACAGATATATCTTGCATGCTTTTGCTTGTTTATCATCGTCAAGATTTAAGGCCTGAAGAAGGCCGGGTGGGGACGGCCGGTGCCTTGGAAGGAGGTGTTCTTGAGGTGCTCGGGAGCTTCCTCAAACGAGTGCCGCCTCGCCAGCGAGAGGATCTTCTTGTCAGCGGCGATGAAATAAGCCATCCCGGCAACTGTTGAGATGATGAGGGCCTGACCAGTCGGGTTGATGTTAGCCTTCGCCCACGGCAGCATTCTCACGCTCGCCAGCTGAACAACAGAGATTAAGGATCTCGAAATTGTTAAGTACTGAAGCTTTATGGAATGGCGATCCACAAGTGAAATAGATGAAGGACACTCACGGTGGGAACTGCAGAGGCGACGGTCGCGACAGCTGCTGCCTTAAACCCTGCGAGGGTGGCCTCTGCATACAGACATGTATGCACTTAAGCATGAGGATTCAGATCAGGTAGTAAGTAATATAAATGACTTAGCTAGAACAGCTAAGTAAGCAGATCGACATCAGAGCAATGTGCATGTTATGTGTGTATGTATGTACCTCGGGAGCAGCGCTTGGCGAGGGCGAGCTTCTGGTCGAGGGACGCACGGCTCACGGACGACGACATGGTGTATCTTTATCCTGTTCGTGAAGCTAGTGGGTGTGATGCGAAGCGGCACTGACTCAGAGAGCGAGAGTGGAGCAGAGCACGACTGGTTGCTGGAAGAGGCAGGGGAGGCCGTGAATTTATAGTAAGCCGCAGCTAGAGCCGCATCGACGCCGGGAGCCCGGGACGGCAAACGACCGGCGGTGACCGGTGGGCGAGGAGGGGGGATGGAACCGGCGGGCCGGACGTGGTTTCGGTTTCGGGGGGCAAAAAGGCATGCCAACTGCAGACTAGAGCAGGGTGGCCGGCGAAGGCGACGAGATCCCCGTCGACGTGTCGTGTCGTGTGATTCCATTTCAGGTCCCCGGGCCGGACCACGCTTTCCTATCCAGATCCAGTGGTATCCCACCAGTGGCGTGGCGGATTGGGGATGGGTGCGTGCACCGGGGCGACGCGGCCGTCGGCCGTCCGGGCTCTGCGTGCCCACCATTTTTCCGGTGCCTCCTGCCGTTTCGCCACCAGCTGCCGGAGAAAAACAAAGGAATCTGTGTGGCACTTTTGGCCGTTTGGGTTAACCTTGGGCACTGCCTGGCGCACGCACGCACGCCACAACGTGAGCATGCATCTGTGTGCTACCGAACTAGTGTTGTTTTCTCGGCGCTCAAACGAACCATATATAGTGGCTTACACGTGGTTTTAGCTTGAGAGTTGGGAAATAGAGTAGAAAATCTTGTTGGGTCATATGGGTGCTTATACTACAAGAATCTATTCTAATCGTCAAAAGTGAAAACGAGGAAAGGAACCATATATGCAACACTGTAAGATCATCGACACGGTGCATGGAGCTCGACACATTTCAACGGTCAACAAGTCCACCGTGCTGTCACTGCTTGCGTGTTCACAGCACTTGTAGTCGCTGGGGTTTAAGGTGAGACTATCTGCAAGCGCTTACGCACATATCATCGACGACGTAACTGCAGACCTCCAGCTCCTTTTCTTCTGTTTTCTACGTGGTGCGTGGCTCTTGGACTGAGTTAATTAGTATGGCACTCGTAGATAATAGGGTTGAAAGTTTCCCCTTAAAAAAAATAGGGTTGAAAATATCACCGAGATTTTGGTCGATATTTAGCAATTTTGGTGCCTTCGACCGATTAAAACCTATTGAAAAAGTGATTATTGAAGTCTAAACCCTAGGACTAGGACTTTGCATCGCCTTTTTATTTTTCCAACTGGATAGTTCTTGGGCACCTTTTATTTTTTAGAGTGTTTTGTGGCTTCGGATATCACGATAAGTACTTATAACTACTGAAAATACTCAAAACTTGGCGTAGTAAGCATTACAGAAAATATCACGGAAATGTGACATATGTCATCTCATCGTTTTCTTTCTGACAAGCCGACGACAGAGACGAATGTGCATCCAGTCTGATGAGATAGCGATAAAAAAGGAGTGATAGACATGGAAAAAAAAAAGTAAAATGGGATGGACTGAAGCACCGACCGGGGTGCCAGCACGGTTTACACAACACTAGGTAGAATATACAGTACAGACAGATCTTTGTCCAGACTAGCAGTACAGCCAGACTAGCAGTACAGCATGCCGGTTGTTTACTGATCGTACACCGGGAATGAAAAGACCGCCCCCGGCTGGATTGTTCAGCACCATCCTTCGTGAAAACCAAACAAATGGGGCGCGCACCCACTTACCTGCAAGATCATGCTCAACTTGTCACCTCCAAAATCTCACACTGCATCATTGGCGGCAGGCCGATTCACAGGGGGTCGAGGGGTATATAGTTAGTATAGTTTTTATGATCTTTGTCTATTATTAGTACATAGTATAATTTTTAGCCTTGTAGTATTATTTAGCCTCCCCTTAGTCCGTTTGTGGATCCGCCACCGCACTACATGCATGATAGTCTTTACTGGTTCCTCTTCACTCTGTCAGGTCAAAGTTAAAGCCATTCTGATCAATTTGGTGTTGCATAGATGAAGTTCATATAAATGAAAGAGTCCATTGTTTACCGATGAGGCGATGGAAAGAAAGGGTACAAGTATTTCATTGGGATGTATATTTCATTACTAGGATGCATGTCACTGACGATACTAGTACACAACATGAACGCATGTTCAAAGCAGATTACGACGCCATCACTCTGCAGAAGCTTAGCTACTATTTGCTGGTCTGCAATGCAGGGGCCTGCTTATCACAACGAACATATAGACGATACTTTATATATAAACACAAGTACATATGTAGCAGGGCACATCATAAACGATGTATATTTGCATCATGCAATCATTGGTGGTTCAAGGCCTGAAGAAGGCTGGGTGGGGACGTCCGGCGCCTTGGAATGAGGTGTTCTTGAGGTGCTCTGGTGCGTTCTCGAACGAGTGGCGCCTCGCCAACGACAGGATTTTCTTTGTCCGCCGCGATGAAGTAGGCCATCCCGGCAATTGTTGAGATGATGAGTGCTTGGCCGTTAGGGTTGATGTTGGCTTTCGCCCATGGCAGCATCCTCACGCTTGCCAACTAAAACAACAAACACTCTCGATTATTATAGGGGGAAAAGAGTTTTGAGTTTGATGATGATGAGAAGAGAACTCACGGTGGGGATCGCGGAGGCGACAGTTGCTACAGCTGCTGCCTTGGCCCCTGTGAGGGTCGCCTCTGCAGAGAGTACAGAGTAGCGTGCGAGAAAAGATCATTAGTACACTAGAGCAAATGAGCAACAGATCACTCTCTAGTGTGAGCGGCAGTGCAGCTGTGTGTGAATCCAATGTGCAGTGACACGTACCACGGGAGCAGCGCTTGGCGAGAGCAAGCTTCTGGTCGAGGGACGCACGGCTCACCGTCGACATGCTGATCTCTTTGCTCGTTAATTGAAGCTCGGAGCTCGGAAGGAAATTGCTGGGAACTAGAAAACAGGTCGGATTGTGCACTGCAGAATGGGTTGCAAGAAGAGGAACGGGGAGGCCGTGAATTTATAGGCACAGCGGCAGCAGGGACCGTCGCCGGAGAAGGAGGGGATGGAATTAATCGGCGGGCGGGGCGCGGGGGCCGGACGTGGTTTCGGGGCGAAATGAAACGAAACCATGTGTGCCGTTGGGCGCGATCAGGTGAGTGACGAAAGCTCCATCTTCCCATACCTGATCACCTCGTCCTCGTGTGATTCCACGTAGCCAACAAGTGAATAAACGTGGACAACATGACAATCTGAGTGAGCGTTCATGGAAAGCAGGAAAGATATAGATAAACTAGTAGTAAATAAAAGGGAGAGGCTTTTCTCTATCTGATGACAAGTGATCAGGAGGGATTCAGCCCTCAGTTTTGGGACGGAATCAGGGTGGCGCTCCCTATTTTCACTGCAGTGCACGTCAGGGCAGCACGCAGTAGGCAGCAACGACAGAACACCCCATTCCCATGGACGTCGGCGTCACGGTCACGATGTGTCTCTGTGGGCAGCCGCATGCCTTTCGTGGACCCCTCTTATCCCCTGCAGGCTCCAGAGATGGGCGATCAGTTATCTGCCGATATGGCGATATGTGTAGTATATCCCACTTACCACTTATCCACTAACCACTGTACTGAAATTACAGTGACTTGGCAAGAACAAAAGCAGCATTCCAATTTTTATTTTGTATTTTTTCAAATCACAGCATGCAAAGAAACACTCGTACATACAAGTACACTCGCCTATGTAAACTCACACACATATACATCCTGCTATACAACCTTGTTCGTAGCAGAAAAATTCTCATAGATCTTCGTAATAATGTACCATATTTTCTCATAGATTCTGGATACTGGATAATCCATGCAAACTATAGTGGTACTGTTGGTAAACGTCATGCTTTATTACATGTTCATCTTCTAGATAGCCCTTACAACCCCATATCTATATATAAAAAGATTGAGCCCACATTTCACCTCAACTTTTGCGTTGGTCCAATTCTTACCCCTAACCGTGAAACCGCTATCTTTGGCACCCCATCTTTCAAACGGGTTCACTTTTGGCCCTCAAATTGTTTGAAGTGGTTTCCCCTCACCTCGCAAGTGGTTTTGACGGCTTACATGGCATGGCATACCACGTTGGACATTAGATGGGCCAAAACAAAGGCGTTTCTCCATCGTAACCTGTTGCTTGTATTCGTCGTATGCGCTCGGCCCGCCTCTTCTTCGGCCTGGGACTTCTCCGTCTCCCTGCTACGCGGGCGCCATGCCGGGGCGGCCAAGCACCCACCTCGCCCGAGAAGGAGGAGTCGGGCCGTCGGCGGCGGCCGGGGAGTTGCGGGGCGGGCGGAGGACCAGGGGCGGCGGGGCGGTGGCGGTCCAGGAACTCCCTCGCGTGCCTGCGCTCGCGGAGGAGGATCCGAGCGGTCGGGGAGGTGCCGGGCGGCGAGGGAGGACCAGGGGCGCCCGGGTTTGGCGAGGAGGACAAGGGGCGGCCGCGACCAGAGCTCCCCGGCGCGCGCGCCCTCACTTGCGGGGAGGAGCCGGGGGTCGGGGACGCCGCGGGGAGGGAGCCGGGGCGGCTGGCCGACGAGGAGGAGCCGGGCAGCGGGGCGGGGAACCGGCGAGGGAAGGCACGGGAAGTGGCGGTCGGCGGGTTGGGCGGCGTTCCGGGTTGGGAACGGGTGAGTAGAAGTGGTGACACTGGGTAGGTTTCAGACAGGGAAACGGGCCAAATGGGCCGGCCTTTTTTTTATTGCAGCTAGCCTCAGCGTTCAACGTGGCCAAAACCAGAGACAAAACCACTTCAAACACGCTGAGGGGCCAAAAGTGAACCAGTTTGAAAGATGGGGTGCCAAAGATAGACGGTTTCATAGTTGGGGGTAAGAATTAGACCAACGCAAGAGTTGAGGGGGTGAAATGTAGACTTAATACTAAAAAAAATTACAACCTGAGCTCGGACTACCTTGGACTTAACACTGTTTAACTGAAAATACAGAGAAAGCTCGCTTCAGTGCTGGCAACCAATTGGTGAAGCATTTCAATTGGTGCTGAATCCCTCTGCTGCTTACTAACGAAAGTACAAAACTGAAGTGGATAAAGGGGTCTGCATTCTGACATTCAGACTCTGCTGCTGCTTACTGATGAAACTGAAGTCGATGAAGGGTCTGTATTCAGACATTGGTGCCCTGACAACGCTGCACTCAAACTTCGGTCCTCCTCCTCCTCCTGGGTAGGCAGCGGGAAGCGGCAAAGCGGGCAGACATGGCTGACCCTGAGCCAGTCAAAGATGCACTGCTCATGGAAGGAGTGTGAGCAGGGCATCATCCTGAGCCTGAGCTTGTTGTCACCTGCCTCAAAGCTTTCGAGGCACACGCTGCACTCACTCTCCTTCACACTCGTCTCCGGCAAAGACACGATCGCCTCCCCAGATGCCGGGACACCTCCGAAGCACTGCTGCCCATGCCCATCAGCATCAGCAGCAACCAGATCACCTCCTGGAAGCACCATATCATCGGCATCCTGCGGGTAGAAATCTCTGGCGTAGTATCTCCCTCCCTGAGACCTTGCCTTAGTGTCTTATGCACCTGAGAATGAGCTTCCTCTCGTGGAAGCGGATCAAAGAACTGAATGCACACAGGCACAGTGCCCAATCCATTGGTGGACTCACGGATCGGAGGATACACGATGGCACGCCCATAGTACCTCTCCATCTGCCCCCAACCTAGACGGCCGCCGCCGGGCCGGGCCAAGGCAGAGAGCCAGAGACGGACGGCGGCGCCGAGATAGGGATGGGGAGCCGCGACTTTTGGCAAACGAAAGATTGAGCAGATGAATCAACCTACCTTTGGCAGATTTGTTATAGACGGGAACGGGAACTCGATCTTCGACTCACGATTTAATTCCGAAAACGTGTCCCAACTCACAAATCGGACTTGAAGTTGTCACCCCAAATCACCGTCGCACTTGCTACTTGTGTAAAAAGAAATTCTAACTGTGCCAAATTTACACAAGTGCCGAAAAAAGCGCTCCCTGTTTTTCTCACTGCAGTAGTGCAGTGCAGGGCTGCAGGCACCAACAAAACACCCCATTCCCAATTTCCCATGGACGTCGGCGTCACGGTGTCTCTCTGTGGGCAGCTGCATGCTTTTCATGGACCCAGCTTATCCCTGGGATCATGTTATCTGCAGAGATTATCTGCAGAGATGTGTAGTATCCACTTACCATATCCACTGACCACTGTACTAAAATTACAGTAACTTCGTGAATAAAAAAAGGTTACAGTAACTTTGTAAGAACAAAACTAAATATTCCAATTTTATTTTCAAATCACGGCATATAAACAAAACACTGGTACGTGCAAATACAATTTTTTTTTTTGAAGGGAACGTGCGGGTATAAACGCACACATGCACATCCTGCTATAGTCAGAAAAGTTCTCATAGATCTTCATAATGTACTAGACTTTCTTCACGAAGGAGATTCTGTGCCAAGCTTCTTTCAGAAAGCAGGTCACCGTTGCTTTTGGTCTCCTTGGTTTTTGCCCACAGTACACAATAGAGACCTGCAACTATGACCACCGCACCTATAACTCTGCAAATAATTAGGAATAAAAAGATAAATTTTGTTAGAAGGTTTGGTGACTACACACCAGTTTGCTGTTGCTGCTTCATGCCATTTAGATATTAAGGGGTATTGTCACAGCTTAAAGGTGTGTATTTCTTACCCTCCAGTGTAAACTCTGTCACCAAGGAAGATGGCAGCCATGATGGCAACCATGACAGTTTGCAATGGTTGGAAGACAGAAACGAAGTGAGGCCCTCCCTTATTTATGCACCAGATCATAATATACAAGCCAATACCAAGTACCACAATACCCTACATTCATTAGTACAAGCAATACATCATTTTACATTCACTCGGATAAGCTTTGCATTAGGAGAAACATGTCCTATATTTAAGTTTGTTTTGGCATGTTTACCTTTCTGAAATTGTTCCATGTTGTTGATTGGGATATCAACAACATAATTTAAATAAACAAGTACATCGAAGCAAGTTTTGTTCTTAGTCCAATAAACATAAGTTCAATTTCAGAAACGTATTTCCACCAAAACAAACATGATAAAATCTTCATAAACCTTCTCTTATTCATGTTTACTTATATAAACTCAATGCACAAGCTTTGTTGACCAAAGCCCTCAAGCTAAATACCAATGTAGACTTCATTTCAAAAGTATCTCCACAAAGCCATGAGATATGACTTTGATTTAGATAATAAATCTTAACATTATCTTGAATAAGATATAATTAGCAATGTAGAACATAATCAACTTATTAGAAAAGAGAATTACAGCATACAGGATGGTCAAAAGCTCGCTCCAGAGTGGAGCTTCCACCTCTCTATGTTGCTTTCAAAAAATGGTGCTATAGCGACGAGTTGATCAACCCCAATGCCAAAGTGATAGTCAAAAATGACAACTTGGCTGGGTATTTCTTTAGAACTGGGACCTGTTAAAAGTTAATAAGTTACAAGTCGAAAACAAATTTTGTGGGCAAGAAATTTGCTATTGAGAATTGTAAAAAAAAAAAAACAACAAAAATCAATCAATGATCCCATGCATATTACAAAAGATGAGAATCATCATGATGCAGACCTCAATTTAAAAATGACACCTACATCTACATGTATGTAAATTACTAGATACAACATTTTCTATCTCCATGTTGTAGGGAGAAAATAGCTTTAGTACATTGCTTGTTAGCAACTTTCCTTTGTATTAAGTTTTCATTTACTTACTCTCATTTGGAAATATCTGTATTATTTGGTAGAAATAATAATGTAAACTACAAATACAAATGAATATGCCATAGCCAACACCGGTCTTGTTTGGAATCCCTCCTCTAAACTTTAGAGCTCTAAAAACTTTGGAGCACTTTCAGTTTTGAGGTCGAAAACTCTAATGTGAGGTAGCTAATTAAAGTTTAGAGCTAATTTTAAACCACATGTTTGGAGATTTTAGCTCTAAAGTTTAGAGGAGCTGATTCAAACAGGCTCAAAAAAAGTTGAACAGAAGGTGAAACGGTAGTAACAAACCTGCAGAACCATCCATCCAGACAAACAAAGGCAGTTCGCAAACATGATGAGACATCCCACGATCCAAGTAAACCCTGGACTCAAGATAACTTCAGTGTCTTTCAGTTTGTGGGTACCCTCTGAATGTGTTGTTAATGGCATCCCTTTGTAGAGTGTTACGACGGTTGCCCCTGCTATGGTAATCACTGTACCAACTACTTTTGCCAGCCCGGATATGCTTTTAATATTTACCTGTTCAATCCTGGTTTAAAAGACAATAAATCTTAATATTGCTAACCAGAGGCCTCAGGTGAAGCGTCTACATTAATTTTCATGTGACATGCTAGAAAAAAAGAAGAATTCTGATAATTCTCACAATAATTAGAAACATTTAGACTTTAATTTTGCAGATTGATAATAATCATATCCAATAACAATGACCATAACAAGTGGGATCATTCTAATATTAGTTGCATAAAAGGTACATGAAAGAACCGTCTGAGAAAAATATATAGTTGAGTTGGCCAAATTTCTCTAATTTGAGTTGTCAGATCCAGCTAGCTTAGACAAGTAGCTATTTGGTTCTAGATCAATATAGTATAAGGAAATACATGTGCATCTTCGTACTGTTACCATGGCAAGTTGCAGCGGGAGTTTCATCCACATTTGCCTCAAAAACAAAGTTTCATCTACATTTAATAGGTTGCCGCATAAACATTTCTGATAACATGCCAATATGTTTAAGAAAAGAGAATAATTTAGTTTCATGTAAATCAAATTCTCTTGGCTTAGTTTCCAATTCTAGATGAGCCATGAAATTAAATGTCTATAAGACAATAGAATAAAACTTTGCATTAAGGGAAGTTGTTTCGTCCTTGTTTCATTACATTTTACCTAACATGGAATTCTTAGAAACTCTCTACCGAGAATGACTTGAGTGTTTCTTTTTGGATCATCAACTTGGGCAAACGTCATGTAAATTTTAAATATACACACTTTGCTCGTTTCTAGTATGTAGCGTATTTCCATTATAAAATTAATGGCCAATACAAATTGCATAGTAAAAAATATCGCGTTTGTTATTTACCTCAAAACAGCAGCCATCACAAATGTGATTGCAGGGACAGAGTTTTGGATGACAGAGACATAAGTTGGTGACAAGTAGTACATACCATGAATATATAGCCCATGTGTCAATGTAATCCTGCACGGATTACAGTTAGAAACTGTGTACTAACTTGTACACAAGCTAAGTATCTTAAAATGATCAATATGAATACAATTATTATTGTACACCATACCCAATTGCAGCCAACATGAAGAAGTCGATCATCAAACGTAACGTGAGGGGTGGCCTATCTTTCCTGTCAAGAGGTAAGTTGTTCTTTTTTGGAGTGAGATAATAATACCCAAAAATTTACAAAACTTAGATTCGAGTGTTAAATACCTTAAAAATACCAAAATACTACTAAAAAGGAGTAGCACGCATGCTCCTAAAATTTGGGTGCTAGGAATCTAGAAGGCACCAAGCAAAACTGATAATCACGAATAGATGTATGTATGTTTTTTTTGAAGGAGTAGATGTACATGTATGTACACATGCATTTTCAGTAGCACGTTTTTTGCTAAAAAAAATCAGTAGCACGTTTGAAATGAACTTCTCTAATAAGAAGTCTCTAGAGCACAAGGAGATCACCAGTAACCTGTGTGTAGAATTTACATATACTCACTTCTCAAGGAAGTAGGCAACAGGAGCAATCGCAAGCAGGGCAGAGCCATTTCGGTAGACGAGGAACGGCATCTTGCTGACGCCCATGTCGAGCGCCGCCCTGGACACGACGTGGAAGCCTGCTACGAGCATCTGCAGCAACACCACCGCCGCTACCAGCTTCGCCTTCGCCAGGGCACCCTCGTCCGTCGCCATGGATCTCTTCTTTCCAGACCAATAATCTCACGTGCCACTACAGTTGTATAGCTAGAGGAGAGGAGAGCAGGGAGGAGGAGAACGAAACTGCAGTACAACAATATAATGAAGCTGTGAAGCAGCACTCTTTTTGTGTGGACTGGATGTCTGGATCACAGGAAGGCAGCCAGCAGGTTAGATGGCGCTGTCAATGTGTTCGTGTTGCCGGTACGACAAAACTTACCAGGTCGTTGAAAGTCAGATTTAAGCACCTCCAGTTTGGCACAGAGTGCTGTCACAGCTCGTTTACGCAATCACGTGTGGTTTATTATCCTTACTGATGCTGATTTGATAATACAGATTTGGTATATATGACGATGCCGAAAAATGTATGATGAAAGTAGATGAAATGACACTTTGTTTATGCCAATTAACAAGCAAGATATGTTTGCTGAGAGAGATGGACTGCCGCGATTCCCCTATATAATACTTCTCGATGGGCCTCTGTATAATCCACTACTCCCTCCGTCTACGTTTAACTCAACTTCTGGAATTCAAATGGGAAAGTTACTGTAGATGCGAAATTACTATTCTACCCCTAAAAAGTGCAGCTGACATCATGGTAGTCTAGAACCATACAGATGTTGAATGAAGCCACGATGCAACGTGTGGCCAAACGTGTGGACAGGAGCACTGAGCACTTCGGCAATGTGCATTTTTTATGTCCACACCCGTACAATTTGCAGCAATCGGCAGTCCCAGGCTAGCAGCAGATGCCATCGAGACCTTTCTTTTGGAGATTTTTTTTGAATCCTAGAAGTTGAGATAATCGTGGACGGAGGGAGTACATATCCTCCCGCTTCTCGATTCCACGTCCGCTTCATGCTTTTCTATCCTGTATTCTACGTATCTACTCACAGCTTGCGGACAACAGGTATCTGAAATTGCCTGCTACTAGACAAGACAACCTGCCTTTTTCTGCAGATTATCACGAAACTGCTTTTGCTTTCTCGCGGTTGCCCGGCCAATCCCAAAACCGAACCGCCGAACCGCACGTGGTTTAGTTTGGGTATCAAAATACAGGAGGGAAATCTTGGAGTGTGCGAAAATCGAATATTGGTAGTATATATACGTGTATATCTTTTTTGAGTAGAGTATATATACGTGTATGCGTGACCGGCGAGTACGCACGTGATCTTGGGCCGTGGCCGTTGGCCGAAAGCTTCCTACTCCGGCTGCTCTTCTGTCCTGGGCCCATGGGCTCATGGACTGTTCGCTCCACTTGATGGGCCATAAGCCCAGTCGCCCAGAAGGCCAGAACAGAGGGAATAAGGATCGACATCGAGTGACTCAGTCTCTTGCTCTTCCCATTCTAAATCTACTAATTCCATGGAGCGTGGACTGTGGCCGGCGGCAGCGGACGGAAGACGGCGGCGAGTGCGAGTGCGACGACACAACGAGATGCGGTGGCCGGCGCCGGACGGACGGCGGCACGACTGGTCGACTGCACTAGTGGAGCCGCGGAGGGACCCTGATCGACGATCGATTGCGAATTTGCAGTGCAATGCAACATCAAGCACCAAAGAAATATGTGGTGAAAGGTATTTTTTAAAAAAAATTAACAAGCATGTACATTGATACACATTTACTGATTTACACTCGGCATGTAGTCTGTAGGTTTAATAATCAGGTCTTCTCATTTACTGAGTGACGCTTGGCTTAATGACCTGATGGTTCGCTACACTGAGCGAGGCTTATTCAAGGGACTTCTTGCTGAAATTAAGAAAGAATTTCAAAAGAAGAAAAGAAGAATGCCTTTGCTGTCTGTATCCAGATAAATCTTTATTATAGGTATGTATAAAGATTCTTTATTTAGTGAGGTATTTTAAGTACCAATGCTTTAGTTTTGGATTTATGTTATATTTGCTCATCACAAAGCATCTTTGCATAGTTGACCAATTGCCCTTTACAAGCCCGCCAATATTTACTTCTCCCTCGGTTTTATTTGGAAAAAGTCCACATAACCCCCTGAAGTATCAAGCACGGTCTACATAACCCCCTGAACTATAAAACCAGGTATTCTACACACTAAACTTTGCAAAACCATACAAATAACCCCCCAGGCTGGTTTGGTAGGTGGTTTTGCACACGTGGTGTTCCAAGTTGGCTTGTTTTGATGACGTCAACACCCAGGTCATCTTCTCTAACGACACCGGACCCAAGTGTGCTGCTCATTGACCTCGCCCTGCACACGGGCCCGTCCAGGCCGCCGTCCGCTGCTGGACGTTGCCCCGACCATCCTTGGGCTGCTGATGGTGGCCCTTCCCACCGCCATTGCCGCCGGCGCCGCCAAGCTACAGCTTCTGGATCGGAGCTGAATCACTACGCGAGGCTTCGAAGACTAGCAGTGAGTCGAGTAAAGAACGATGCGGGCGAGTAGGCAAGCAGAATCCAGGTGGGCACATGTGCACCTGTGGCGTCGCCGAGGTACCCGAGCAGCTCGAGCTCGACAGCCAAGGAGAGCATCACGACGGACCGACGGTCCTGTGCTCCACCCACGAAAACAATGCCTTTCGCCTGTCTTGGCGGCTTGGCCTTGGCCATTCTCGAAGATATATTGGTCCAGCGTCCCGCGAGCCCTTGTGCATGTAGTCATACACGAGGAACATCTCCTTGCCTTGGTCATCGTCCAGTGTCCCGCCGGCAGCTCCACGATGAGGCGTCCTGGCCAAGTCTTTGGTGCGTGCCGCTGTTGCCGCCGCATCGACCGTGCCGACTACGACCACAACGGCGGCAGTGCGCGAGCTGCTCGTTTCTCGTTAGCATGCCGCCCCTATACTATATATGAGGACGACGTCTTGCTTGCACGTACGCGCTCCAAGCTCGGGAGCAGCTTGGCCAATCTATCGAGCACCCAGTTGACAACGTCCATGATCTGGATGGGAACCTAGCCGAAGAAGCATCTTTCCCCTGCTCCGGCGGCATGAGCGCCTTCCTCGGTCCACTGATGGGCAGCACCTTGTTAAGCTTGTCCTCGTCGTAGATGCAATTGGCGATGCACGACGCTGTAGGTGAAGGCAGAGTCCCGCCTCGGCGGCCAGCTCCTCCTCGAACTTGAGCCTGTTCCTGGTGCGACCTCATCGACGAGCGGCTTCTGGATGCAAATGATGGAGAGGAGCACGAAGGCCCGAGCCCGCTAGCTGCCTGGAGCATGTGCAGCATGGCACGACATTCGATGCGCCATGAGTCCTGCACACCGCCGCGACGGCAGGCGAGGCAGTAGACTGCGACGTGGACGGGCCGGTTGCGCAGCCAGGTCGGTGACATGGGAGAAGACAATCCGGGCCGCGTTGTCATCAAAACAATTAATCCAGCATGGAACACCACGTATGCAAAACCACTTACAAAACTAGCCTATGGGGTTATTTGTATGGTTTTGCAAACTTTAGTGTGTAGAATAACTGGTTTTATAGTTCAGTGGGTTATGTAGACCGTGCATTATACTTCAGGGGGTTATGTAGACTTTTTCCGTTTTATTTTGTAATCCACTGGAGCTGTACTTAGACCACTCGCAGCGGGTCCTCTAAACTAGTCCTGCTGGATGAAATACCGGACAGAAAGCCTGCAGTGGAAACATGTATGCCGTGCGCTATCCTATCCAATTCAACTAACTAAAAAATGTTATAACTCATAAAAAAACCAACTTAAATTCCGGTTACACCATTAAATTCGTTTCAATAAATCCTTCATAATAAAATCTCACATGAATATATTTAGACAACATTTATTTACAAACATGTGGGCCTCACAGTTGGTAGTTGATATAGAGTATGAGAATAGAGGATAATGGGGTGCAAAAGAAATGTGTATAGAGGAAAAAATCTTGATAACTAACATCGATAGAGGATGAATTTAGAGGACAACAAGTGCGGGTAGTCTTATGGACCTTCACGGTGTATGTACTCTTCCTGGTGAAGGAGATTCTGTGCTAGGCTTCTTTCAGAAAGATCTCTGTTGCTTTGGGCCTCAATGCTCTTTGCCCACAATACACAATAGAGTCCTGCAACTATGACCACTGCACCTATAACTCTGCAAATAAATTATTAAGAAAAAAAAAGATGAATTTCGTTAGAAGATTTGGTGAGTAAACACCAACTTGCTGTTGCTGCTTCATGCCATGTTATTGCCATAACTCATAATTTAATGTTGTGTATTTCTTACCCTCCAATGTAGAGTCTGTCACCAAGGAAAATAGCAGCCATGATGGCAACCATGACAGTTTGCAGTGGTTGGAAGACAGAAACGAAGTGAGGTCCTCCCTTATTTATGCACCAAATCATAATATACCAAGCAATACCAAGTACCACAATACCCTACATTCATAAGTGCAAGCAAGACATTATTATATGCACTCACATATATAAATTCTTCATTATCCCCAAGAAACACATCCTATATATATATATATATATCTAAGCTTCTTTCCATGTTTAACTTTCTGAAATTCCATCTTATCGACTGAGATATCAACAATATAAATAAACAAGTATATTGAAGTTCTTAGTCCAATTTCAGAAACATATTTCCACCAAAGCTAGCATAAAAAATCTTCATAAAACCCTCTCCAGTTCATGTATACTTTTGTAAAATCAAAGTATAAATGTTTCTGAAATTGGCACAAAGCCACATATATGATTTAAATTTAGATAACAAGATCTGGAATAAGATATAATTAGAAATGCACAACATAACCAACTTATTAGAAAAGATAATTACGGCATATAAGATGGTGAAAAGCTCGCCTCCAGAGCGGATCTTCCACCTTTCAATGTTGCTCTCAAAAAATGGTGCTACAACGAGGAATTGGATAAGCCCCAATGCCAAAGTGATTGTGAAAGATGACAACTTAGCTGGGTATTTCTTCAAAACTGGGACCTGTTAAAAGTTAATAAGTTAATGAGTTACAGGAGTCCTGAATACAAATTATGTAAACAAGAAATTTGTTGTCGAGAACTTGAAATAGATTTTGGTGGAAAATTTTGCAAAAAGAACAGCAAAAATTCAAGCAATTATCCCATATAACAAAAGCCAGGAACCGTGTGCAGTGGACCTCAATCTAGGCCTGTTTAGATACATGTAAAATTTCAAGTTTTTACACTATCTCTCCATCACATCAATCTTGGGACGCCTTCATATAGCAGTAAATATAGATAAAAAACTAACTAATTGCACAGTTTGGTTGTAAATCATGAGATGAATCTTTTGAGCCTGCTAGTTAATCCATGACTGGATAATATTTGGCAAATACAAACGAAAGTGCTACAATATTCGAATTGCAAAAATTTGCAATCTAAACATGGCCCTAAAATTGACACATATTTCTATGTAAAGTTACTAGAAACAAAATTTTTTCATCTCTATGTTATGTGGGGGGAATGGTTATAGGACACTGCTAACAATTTTTCTTTGTGTTAAGTTTTCAGTTACCCAGTCTCATTCATTAGATATCTGTATTATTTTGTAGAAATGATATAATATTGTAAACTGCATTAAATACAAATTAATATGCCAATACATAGGCAAATACTAAAGAAGTTAATTAGAAGGTGAATTAGTAATAACAAACCTGCAGAACCATCCATCCAGACAAACAAAGGCAATTCACAAACATGATGAGACATCCTGCAATCCAGGTAAATCTTGGACTAATGTCTTTCAGTTTGTGGGTACCCTCTGAAAGTGTTGTCGTTAATGGCATCCCTTTGTAGAGGGTTATGATGGTTGCTCCTGCTATGGTAATAACCGTGCCTGCTATTTTTGCCAGTCCATGTCTGCTTTTAATATTTACCTGTTCAATTCTAGGTAGGAAGACAACAAATCTGTTATTACGTAGGGTTTCTAACCTAGAGTCTGCTTTAATTTTCATGATACGCTCTTGGAAAAAAAAGATAAGTTCTAAGAATTCTCACAATAATTAGAAATATCTAGATTTATTTTGGTAGACTCGAATCATTATCATCCCTAACAATAGTGACCATTACTAGTTGATCATTCTAATATTAGTTGCTTATAAAGGTACATTAGAGAACGTCTGAAAAACATAGCTAATAAGCTGGTCAAAATTTCCCTGGTTTGGGATTTCAGATCCACCTAGCTTAGACAAGTAGATTTGGTTCTAGACAATAAGAAAATACATATCAATCTTTATACCATTACTAAGTCTTTCTTTTTATTAGTTCATCAACTGTTATGCCTCCTTGGCCCAACACATGGCCATCAAAGTTTGCTTTATAACGTATTTTTATGTACTTGTAAATATAGTTGCATAGTAAAAACATCACATTTGCTATTTACCTCAAAACAGCAGCCATCACAAATGTGATTGCAGGGACAGTGTTTTGGATGACAGAGACATAAGTTGGTGACAAGTAGTACAAACCGAGAATATAAAGCCCCTGTGTGAATGTAACCCTGCGCGGATTATAGTAGTAGTTAAAAGCTCTAATAACTTATACACAATTATCTTAAAATGATCAATATGAATGCAATTATTGTACACCTTACCCTACTGCAGCCAACAAGAAGAAGTCAATCATCAACCGTAACGTGAGGGGTGGCCTATCTTTCCTGTAAAGAGAGGTAAGTTGTTTTTTTTCGACTAAAATAATAATATCCAAAATTTTGCAAAACATAGATTCGAGTGTTAAGCACCTAAGAATACCAAAATACCACTAAAAAGGAGTAGCATGTATGCTTCTAAAATTTGGGTGCTAGGAGTAAAAAAAACAAGAAAGTCAACATTTCAGTACCACTTATGAAATGAAGTTCTGTAATAGTAACTCTCTAGAGCACTGAGCAGCAGTATCTGTGTAGAATTTACATATACTCACTTCTCGAGGAAATAGGCAACAGGAGCAATCACAAGCAGGGCCGAGCCATTTCTGTAGACGAGGAACGCCATCTTGCTGACGCCCATGTTGAGCGCCGCCCTCGACACGACATGGAAGCCCGCTATGAGCAACTCCAGCACCACCACCGCAGCTACCAGCTTCACCTTCGCCATGGCACCCTCCTCCATCGCCATGGATCTCTTCTTTCCAAAATTCCAGACTAATCTCGCTACTACAGTTGTAGGATCGGAAGATCTAGAGAAGAGCAGGGCGGAGGAGAACGAAACTGCAGCACAATAATGAAGCTGAAGCAGCAGTCTTTCGAGAATGATTGGTGTTGTGTGGACTGGATCACTGGAAGCCAACCAGCAGAGCAGATTAGATGGCGCTGTCAATGCATGTCTGTGTTCCTGTTGGCGGTACGACAAAACCTACCAGGTCGTTGAAAGTCAAATTTGGAAACGTGGCGATTTAAGCACCCCTAGTTTGGCACAGAATGCTGTCAGTTCGTTCACTGACGCTGATTTGATATGAGTACAGATTTTATGACGATGCCGCAAAATGTGCATGATGGAAGTATCTGAATAATGACCCTTTTTATGCTATACCAAGCAATTACTAGATACGTACGTCTGCTGCGACTGCGAGAGATATGGCCTGCGGCGATTCTCCCCTGTACTTGTCGATGGGCCTCTGTATCCACCCGCTTCTCGATTCCACGTCCGCCCCACGCTTTTCTATCTTCTACTTCTGGTACTGTCTACTATCTGTTCTATCCACTCGGAGCTTGCAGACAACAGGTGTCTGAAACTCTGCAAGCAATGTCCGGGGCTGTGCCTCTGCCTACTATAGACAAGATAACATGTCTTTTGGCTTTTGCTACTATACACTGGCTAGGTAGCCTGTTTGCAGATTCTCACGAATTTGCTTTTGGTTCCTCGGTTGCCCAATCCCAAAACAGAACCGGCGAACCGTACCGAGTCGGTGTCGGCACGTGGTTTAGTTTGGGTAACAAAATACAGGAGGCAAATCTTGCAGGGTTCTAGCTAGTAGGTTCAGCGTCTGTGTGTGCTACCAAACTAGTGTGATCAGGAAATAAACTACCCTGCACCACTGTAAGTTCGGCACGGTGCATCAAGCTCGGACACATGCCAACGGCTAGCAAAGCAAGTCAAGCTACTGTCGCTGCCTCACTGCTCTGCATTCTGCAACATATATATAACCACATGAATCACCGGTTTAAGGTACAAGTAGAAGCAAAAGCCTCAGTATTATCAGGTCAGCCAGCGCTGTAACTGCATGCTTCCAACTGTAAACAAATGCGAGCGGTAGGTACTCAGACCGGCAGTTCATGGATACAGGGATAAGGAGTCGCATTTAAATTTATCATGTTTCCTTTTTTTGTGCCTCAATACTTCACGTCAAGCTGTAGCATCTTTTTTTTTTAGAATCAGTGAAGTTTTAGTATCCGATTTAGAGAAAAAGAGATGGATCTTTGCTGATGATGTCTCATGGCGTCGATGGCTCTTCTCTGAGTCGGTGATTCACTGACTCGTCCTGGCAGTAGTAGTTTTTGGGCTTTCGGCTGGGCTGGGCTTCATGGCGTGGGTACAACCTCCTCCCCAATTGTCACAAAAAAAAAAAAAAAAAAAAAAACCTCCTCCCCAATATGGACAACACTTTTGTTTGTGACAAGTAGTACAACACTTGTAATGCTATTGTTTGTAACTTCTGAATCAAAGATTATTTGGAAATATTTTCAGAAAAAAAATTTATAAGTACCGAGAAAGTGAAGTATATTTTAAATTACAAAAAAATGTTAGCAAAAATAAAAAAGGCTGTGAAAACACTCACTACTACATTATTCTTGTTGGAGGTGGATTATGAAAGTTTCTAGAAATGGATTATGTTACAGAGAGAAATGTTACCAAAAAGAGTACTGTTTGGAGCAAGGCTACATACGTTTCCACATGTTATTGGGTGGGTTAACATTAGAAGGTTTAGGGAAGTAGGGAAGGTTTGTTTGTTGCTTGTTGTTAGAGCAGGTGCATATATATGTCATTTGTCGTAAGGTAATTGTAAACAATAGTCAGTCCATGACGCACTTCTTGTGCCCATTTCATGTTCTTTTGAGTTATTTTTGTTTACTTTGTTGCTTGATGGGTGAGTGAAGGGTTCTTGCATTGTTAAAGAAATATTCCTATAAAAGTTTCTAGAAATGGATTAGGCTATGGAGAAGAAACGTTAAAAAAACTAATGTTCAGAGTGAGGCTACATACGTTTCCGCACTTGTGGGGGTGGATTATAGGGTGTAGGGAGGTACGGAAGTGCTGATCGCTTGTTGTTAGGGCGGGTACATGAGTCACCCTTTTGTCATAACATATAATTGTAAGAAATAGTTGTTCATGAGGCACTTTTTGTGTCTATTTCATGGGGTTTTTTTTTTTGTGTTTCCATTTGCCTAATGAGGTGAGTAATAAGTTTTCCCTGTCATACAAGAAAAGTTACTATAGAAGTTTATAGAGAGGAAGACACGTTACAAAAAAAAAAAATGTTTGGAGCAAGGCTACATACATTTGAGCACTTGTGGAGGTCTGGATTAGGGGGTGTACGGATGTAGGGACCATTTTTGTCGATTGTTGTCGGGTAGGGTTTATACGTGGCCCTTTGTCGTAACATAACCGGAGGTGTACGGAAGTAGAGGCCATTTTTGTCGCTTGTTGTCGGATAGGGTTCATCTGTGGCCCTCTGTCGTGACATAACCAGGGGTGTACGGAAGTAGGGACCATTTTTGTCGCTTGTTGTCGGATAGGGTTTATCTGTGGTCCTTTGTCGTAACATAACCACAAGTAATACTTGCCATGAGGCAAATTTGTGTGTGTGTGTGTGTGTATGTTTAATGTTCTTTTTAATTATTTTATTTGTCTTCACTGCGTGATGAGGTGAGTGAGAGTGACCCTGAGTTGATAATTTTGATGAAGTGTTGGTACGATTCTGCAAACTTGATTGGATGGAGTGACATTTAATTTGGTAGAAGTAGAACAACCAATGAAAGAAGCTTAGTTTTTGTTAGGTCAATCGAGTTGACTGGCCTAGAACATATATACGTACACGGTGGTTTGCTCTTTGGCTTGAGCTTGTGTTCATAGTTAGAGAAAACCGGCCACTTGTGGGAGTCAGGGAGTGTAACTAAAAACCATCGTTGTACAAAAAGTTGTAGTTATTCTTAATTTGGACATGGATGGCACAGTACAATTAATTGTACAATGTCGTTATCTGAAGAGGAAGAACCTTTTGCCATCGCATTTTTCACGGTCATGTAGCGCACAAAGTTGTACATATACTACTTATTAAATAGAAGGGTATATATTAATATATGATGGAAGGTAGATACAGTAAACTGGAGCACTAAGCTATTACAGTTTCTCCGAGCACATCGATCGCCGATGTCTACTAGCTAGCTAGTAGTAGTAGTAGGTTATTGTTGGACATGCTAGCTGCATCGACGGCTGAGAACTAGTGCTTCCAGGGGTAGCTTCCTTGCTCACGGCCTGAAGAACCCTGGGTGCGGACGGCCGGTGCCCTTGAAGGAGGTGTCCTTCAGGTGATCCGGTGCGTTCTCGTAGGAGTGCTGCCTCGCCAGCGCGAGGATCTTCTTATCCGCCGCGATGAAGTACGCCATGCCAGCAACTGCAAGATCCAGTTTTCGTGGAGCACAAAACCGACATCAGTTATATGTAGAACACATGTTTATTTCACTGACATGTGAAAGGCATCTAGGCCGTCGTAGAGGGGTGAGATGTGTACCTGTGGAGATGATGAGGGCCTGGCCAGCGGGATTGATGTTAGCCTTGGCCCATGGCAGCATCCTGACGCTAACCAGCTGAACAACAGAGACGTTATCAGAATCACATACTGGTTTGTGATATGCTACCACGATTAGATTTACACGATGAGAGAGATATATCATAGATGATCAACACTCACGGTTGGAATTGCAGAGGCGACGGTCCCGATGGCCGCTGCCTTGAACCCTGCGAGGGCGGCCTCTGCACAAGCAAAAGCACCACCAAAACATTCAGTCTTTGTGTCCACACTCCACAGTGTAGATGTATGCATGAATCTATACCTCGCGAGCATTGCTTGGCGAGGGCAAGGTTCTGGTCGACGGTCGCGGAGGTCACGGTGGGCGCCATGGTGATCGTCCTGCAGCACGCGCGCAGAGCAAGCTAATCGCTCCCAGTTGTGATGACGACTGATGAGTGTAGTGCCGATGGAGATCGATGGGATGCAGGAGACGCTGGAGGGTGCTGTCCATTTATAGGAGGCAGCAGGGTCCGGTAAACTATCGGCGGGCACTGGAGCCGGTGGGCGGGTCGCCGCCCCGGACGTGGTTTTGGGGCCCAGACGAAACGCACGTCCGGATGGCCGGATCACGGCCTGAGAAGGCTCTGGCCGGGCGAGCGCGCGGGGCGTGAGCACGCCAAAAAACGGTGGTTGCCCGGGCGGCGGGCAGGGTGCGCGCGCGGTTCACGTCGTCGGCCACGTCCGTGGCACACTTTCCCTCAAGCAGTAGTAGCACCGGTGTGCTCTGCATGCATGCTGGATGTTTGTTTGCATGTTGTCACGAAATCATGGCGGTTTCCGGAACCTAAACATTGGGATGTACGTGGTTTTGATTGGAAAAGGAAGGCAAATAATCTTGTGGATTTGGGCATCTGTGTGCTACTAGTATCAGAAGGATATAAGCGGCCGCGAAGATGATATCTGTAAGTGATGACACGACACGGTGCATGGAACGGGGGAGACATGCATATGCACATGCTAACAGCCAAACGAGCTGCATGCGCTCTGCATGCATGCAAGCTACACACAGGACAGGCCACTGGTGTAAAAGGTAAAAGTATGCAAAATAAACGATGGCGAATTATCAGCGCTGTAACTGCACACGCACTTTGAACTGATTAAATAAACAAACTAAACGTGATCAGACTCAAATGGAAAGGTAAAAGAAGACATGGATTTTCTCCTGTTTCTTAATAGTAAAAAAGGCACTCATTTTCTGATGATAACAATTCTGTATATATATATGTGATGTGAGGACGAGTCCTTGCCACAGGGTGTAGCCAAAGCTCGGTTTTTTTTACCGACCGAAGCATCCCGACCGCCGGCCTCCGGACACGGTAAACCGGGCGGTTTGTACGGAAACCGCCCGGTTACCGCCCGGTTCGGAATTTGAATTCAAATGGCCCTGCTGGTCGGGTCGCTGCCGGTTTACCGGCCGGTTTGGGGCGGTTACCGGCCGGTTTGGTCGGTAACCGCTCCAAACCGAGTAATTTTTTTTTTCTTGAATAAACACATTTTTTTGGTAGTTTTTTTTGCACCTATTAATGTACACAGACAACACAATGCAGCAATAAATAGCATAAGTCACTAAAGCAACAATATTTAGTCGGATACAAATACATAGTCGCTTGCAACTACAAACCAATACATAGTCTCCAAAGCAACAATAAATCGTCGCATACAAATACATAGTCTCATACACAAACACTCGCATGCTCAACTCTGAAGGATGTATGGGAAGACCCCATGTCGGCACGACATTTCATATTCGGCGGTGGACATAAGAGAGATACCTTTCAGTCTAAGCAGGTCAGCCTTGTATTGTTGCCAAGTTTGGCCCGTCCATGCTGCTGTTGTCTCCCAATCCTGAACTAATATTTTGTAAAAATTGGGGTCTTCCCATTCATACACCCATCTAGTTGTTGGCTGCACGCTCATGTCAGGAATTTGATAGTTATAAGTAGGCTGTGAGGTATCGCTGTAGGAGGAAGAAGAGTACTGTGGGGTGTCGTAGTCCCTCGGTGCATATGATCTCCTCTGCGATGTCGGTTGTCCATGGTCATGGTCTTGAGTAGCATGTGTGAAGTCGGTTGTTGACGGGAATAAAGACCAGTTTTGGTACACTCAAAAACCCGTCAACAGTCCTCGATAGAAGGAAGATAAGCATCACATGAGCATATTTATCACTAATAAAGTTCCACTTGTATTCTTAGCTTGTGAAATGCGGGGAAAGCTGGAAACAGGCCCCGTGAGACCAAAACCCGGTCTTCGACCCGATTCCGGTCTCACCAGGATCTGACCACCAAGCGAGGTCCCCGAACTCTACAGAGAACCTGATCCCCGGATCCAAATGTACCACACATCAACATTCCATCGATTGGTACAATGGACCAAGGATCCACATGGAAGCAAGCAAGATATCAAGTGAACCCAACTTCGGATAAGACTACACGTGACAAGCCGACACGGCACCGGAAGCCGCCACGTGGACCGGGGGTCCAGGGGCCAGGTCGGCCGATCCACCTTTGGTGGCAGGACACCTTGGCACTGGTCCCATTGCCACCTGGACCTTCTAGAAGGCCAGTGGGACCCACAGGTCAGCCAGACCCAGGTCGGCCGACCTGCGAGGGGGCCCACTTGGGGTCGGTTCGCTTCCACCGCCTTCCCGCATGACTCCCACGTGTCCCGCACCGAGAGACGTCCATTCAAGTCGGTTGAAGGTCGGTTTGATCCAACGGCGCATGGTGGAGAGCACACGGATCGGCGACGTGGCGCTCGGAGTAACCCCTACTCCACCTCCACTATAAATACCTTCCTAGTCTCTCATTGTAAAGTGTCCCCAAGTAGTTCACATTAGTGTTCTCAAGGTCAAGCTCTCTTGGGAGATCAAGAGTAGTGTAGTCTAGTCTAGAGTGGGAGTTAGAGTCGAGTCGAGCGAAGCTCGGGTCTCCGGAGTCGTCTTCTGGAGAATCTGGTATAGCTCTTGTACCTTTACTTTCGAAGTACTTTCCTTATATTAATATAGTCTCGCTTTACTTTACTAAGTCTTTACTTTGAGTACTTTACTTTCGCATTTACTTAGTGCATTGCTATACTAGTGTAGTAGTGTTGTGTCTTAGTCTCATTAGTGTAGAGTCTCGAACTAGTTAGTGTCTAGATCCTTTGTGTGTGTTTCACTACCAAGCTGGGGCCGAGGCTACTTACGTGGTAGCCGAAGTCTTAAGACTAGATTAGGCGAGGTGCTTAGGCTAGTGCTTAATAGTGGATGCACCCTATCGATGATTGGTAATTCCATTCACTCTTGAGTGGTAAGTCCATTCACTTTGTCCAACGTATTACGGCGGGGCGGTTGTGACGAACGCAGCCTTTCGGTTATATCTCGTTTACGTTAGGGGTAGGGTGTAGGGCGCCCATTAAAGTCATAGGTCCACCGGAATAGGAGTTAGTCCCTCGGGAGACGCTACCCTCCTATTTGTCGGCCGATCTCCCTATCACATCGATGGTCTAGGCATTAGTTTAGTTAAGTCGTTACACTAGTTAGATTAGAACACGAAGTATAGTTAGATACATAGGAGTCCTTACTCACTCGTTGTCCCGCCACCTAGCTAGCTACCTACTAGTTACCCTTAGTTATCACTCATAACAACACTCATACCCTTTATCAATATCAATAGCTTAGATTGAGTAGAACCACCACGGATTTCCATCACACATTTGCTAGAGAGTCTTAATCCGCTTCCCGTGAGCGAACTATAAATTCGACACCGGAATACTCACCCGATTGAAGTGCTACATCGGTACCTGTGCGCTTGCAGAGTTACCCTTTGGTTAGTCCTACGTTGTCACTAGAGTTTAGCTTGGCTTAGCATTCTTAGGCTGTTCTTGGAAGAGGAATTGTGACACCCTCTCTCCGGTAGTAGTTCGGGTTTGCGGTAGGCTTAGCTACCATACGCTAGTCACATTTACTTAATTCTAGTGATTGCGCTAAGATCTCGCTAACAAGCATTTCTTGAGCCGTTGCCGGGAACTAGATTCCTTATCCAAATCCGGTACAGCGTAATATTAACCAACAAGCATTTCTGGCGCCGTTGCCGGGGAAGCGTCGTATTAATAATTTCTAGCAAATTGGAATCCGTGGTCTACTCTTAATTTAAGTGTCCGGTAGTGTTAGGGGGCTTTGCCCTTCACTTGTCCTATTTTTCTTGTTATCATTTGAGACAGTGCATGAGCGGTTTCCAATTGCCGTCAAACTACGTTGAAGATCCTGAGCAATTGGTGAGGAGAATTAGACGTCATCTAGTCCCTCCTCAGAGAATCATCTTAGAGCCTGAACCGTTCGTGGAAGGAAGTCCCGCACCAGTTGTTGAGGCAGTCATGGCTCAAATGACCATCGCTGAGTTCTCGTCGCCGTCAGCCGACTTTGTCGCTACGGGTCCGAACGTGAACTTGGACGATGCGACTTTTGAACTCAAGCCTGCACTGATCAACATGGTGCAAGCAAATCAGTTCTGTGGAAAGCCACATGAGGATGCCAATGCCCACCTCCAACACTTTCTGGAGGTGTGCAACACCTTCACGGTCAAGAACGTCACTGCAGATGCTGTTCGCCTTCATCTTTTCCCATTCTCATTGTTGGGAAAGGCGAAGCAATGGTTCTACAATAACAAGGCCGAGGTGACAACTTGGGACAGATGTGCCAATGCATTCCTCAAGAAGTTCTTTCCCACGGGTAAGACCAGTGTCCTGCGCGGGAAGATTTCAAGCTTCCAACAAAAGTCCGACGAGACGTTTCCCAAGCATGGGAACGTCTCAATGAGTACATTCAAGCCTGTCCCCATCACGGGATAGACGAATGGCTCATTATTCAAGGTTTCTATCATGGGCTGATCGCGTAGCCCGGAGTCACCTTGATGCTTCCGCCGGAGGGGCATTCTGCAACACAATGTCGGGGATGCCAAGGAGCTCATCGAGAAGATGGTGGTCAACCAAGGATGGAACGAAGAGCGCCTTCGCCCAAGAAGAGAGGTGTCCACGCCCTTAGCGAGGTGGACATGCTCTCTCGCCAAGATGGACCTCCCGATGAAGAAGATAGAGGATCGTCCTCTAACAAGGAAGTGGAGGCCATCCGGACTCTGGCGCTATCGTGCCGGTGGGTACCGACCCATGGTGCGAGGTTTGCGGAGAGGAGGACCATTCGGGCAACAACTGCCCCATGACTCAGGAGGAGGTGAACTTCGTCAACAACAACAACCACTTCAACAACGGGAATCGGCCCCAACAACAGCAATGGAGTTCACGCCCCTTCTACCAAGGCCAAGGTATGGGTTACAATAATAATTCAGGTAATACTTACCATAATAATTCTGTAATTCTTTCAATAACCAACCTTTCTTGAAAGAACTTGTCTTTGGTCAAATTAAAATTAATGATGGTCTTAATAAAAGAATGATGGCTAATGACAAGATATTAGAAAGTCTTAGTGAGAAAATGGATAGCTTTAACTCGCTATGAAGAATCAATTGAGCTTTAATAAAATGTTAGAAAACCAGTTAGCTCAATTAGCGCAGCTGTCCCCACTTATGAGCAAGGTAAGATTCCGGCAAAGCCTGAGGACCCTATTTAGGGCGTCAGGTTGGTAACTACGAAGTTCGGTAAGCCTCATTCTCAATCTGTTCGGGTAACGGTGGATTCACCGTTTGTCCCTAAGAAGGGAGATCCTGGCCTGCCGACTATCACTTGCCAGATCGGACCGCAAATCTTCGACAACGCTTTCTGTGACCTTGGATCCGGTGTCAACATCATGTCCAAGGTAACCTATGATAATCTGTTAGGGAGCCCGTTGCACCCTACATATGTGCGTTTGCAGATGGTGGACCAAACCATCCGGTTTCCCGAGGGGTTGGCACGGGATATCTTACTCAGAGTTCAAGATGAGTATATCCCTGTCGATTTCCCGGTACTTGGATATGGGAGCCAACGTCGAATCGCTCATCCCGGGACGACCGTTCCGAACACGGTGGACGCCACCATCTACATGGGGGCTGCACGATCCATATGCGGTTCAACGGATGGAGGGTAAGAGTGCCTTTCAATGGTTTTAAAGCTAACATGCGAGGCACAAGCATCCCAGAAGCCGCGTCGTCAACACCGCCGATGGAAGAACACTAAGGCCGCTAAGTCGGCCAAGAAGGCCGAAGCGAAAGAAGAACCCGCCGAACCAAAAGCCGAAGTCCAGCAAGAATGGCGGAAGAAGGAGACACCCTCACAGTCCCCATCTCTGGGACCGACTGAGGTGTCCACTGAATGAACCCGACAGGAGAGGTCCTGCTCTATGGACCTAAAACACAGAGCCCTCCGCCGATCGGGTATGTCGTGGTTATCTCATGTTTATTTTCATGCATTTCAATTCCCGCATTTTCCCTTTCCAATTGCATGTTTACCTTCACAATTGCACTTTTTATTTTCAATAAAATGAAGTTAGATATAGGTAATAAAACTTGAGAAGAGTGTTTAGAGAAAAGTTGAGCTGGTGGGGCCACCAAGGCATGGTCGACCGACCTGTCCTTTTGGGTCCACCACCTCTCTCTTCACTCTGGCTAGAAGCAAGGATCCAAGGAAGTGCACTGGGTGCCCTGGGGCTCACAAGCCCAGGTCGACCGACCTGGACCTGGTCCCACCAGGCATCTAGCTGCCACCCACTGCTGACACACTTGGATCCTATGCCCATCCCACTAGCCAGAATTCGAAGAGAGATGGTCCAATGCTCATGACTTTAGCTTAGGATGCTACTTTAAGCATGAGAATGCTTTGGGGAACATCCCAACACTAAAGCAAGCATAGGGAACAGCAATGCATGCTAGGGGACAACCTTTATTCTTGTCTCCACTTTTGCCCTTTTTCCTTTTCTCTTTCACCAAACACTAGACATAGAAATCCGAATCAACCGAAGGAATCTAGGACCAGGGACCACCACTACCTTTATCAGACAACCAGACAAAACATGTCCAAAGTAGTGGGGGGCAAAATCCTTGGTCGGCCGACCAAGGTTTGGTCCCCTTTTTCAGACTTTTTGCAAGCACGAGGCAAGATTCCTTGTCTAAAGTGGAACCCGAGAGCACATGGCCCAAGGGGGTGGTCGACCGACCTGCCCTTTGGCTGGGTTGGCCTTGCCCTTTCAACCCTATAAATACCACCCCAAGGTGAGCTCAATCCCACACCACAACCGACGGAATCATCTCGAGCTCACTTGGCCTTCTCTTCTCTCTTAGTGTTTCAAGCCTTCTCAAGTTTAGTGTAGTAGTAGTCATAAACCCAAAAAAAAAACCCAAAAACATTTCCCTTTTCTCTCTTAGTAGTGTAGTAGAAAAGCTTGGTCTTGTTTGCCCACTAGCTTAGTTAGGATGAAGAACCCTTCCGAAAGTCTAGCAAGAAGAAGGGCGAAGGCTCGTCCTCGAGCTCTCGCCAATCCGAAGGTAGGAGTCATGAGAGGGAGGAGGAAGAACAAGTGCACCAACTTGTTCCCGCCATCATGCCCGGCAGATGATGGAGCCTATTAGCAACCTCATGGTCGCCCATGAGGAGTTAGGAAAGCTCTATACTCTTCGCACTTGCGGTTTCCAGCACTCCGCCCTCCTCGGCCAAGAACTCCTCGACAAAACAGGTATGAGCACCGACTTTGCTATAGTTTTCAATACTATTGGTTGGTCCTCATTTTGGCAAGTTCCTGAACGTGGCATAGAGTTACTCACCCAAGAATTTCTTTGCTCACTTAAGTCAAATGCTTTGGGTGTTAACTTTCGCATGTTTAATAATGACTAAGACCTATCTTGGAATGAGTTGAGTGTTGGTCTAGGCTTTGATCATGATTGCATACTAGATGAAGAGGTTGCTCTAGCAAATTTTAACTTTGCTCAGTCTTTTGGAAATCAATTGCTTTATCAACCGATGGTCCAATCCTAAACCTAAGCAAATTCATAATCCAACTTTAAGGTTTATGTTCTATGGGATCGCAATCACCGTGTTTCCTAGGGCTGATTTATCGAGATAGGTCTTAAAGAGATGCAACTCATGTATGTCATGGTTAATAAAATCAAGTTTGCCCCTGTCAAAATGCTAGTACACTTCTCGGAGAACTCGTGGTTCAAGAAACACCCATAGGTTTTACTTCATTCATGACTAGAATTGCTGAATCTTTGGGTGTGCTTGAGGGGAATGTTTATGAGTTTATGCCTAAGGAGAGACCAATTATTCGTGAAGAAACGTTTATACGTGCTGGTCTAATTAAAAGAGGTCCAAGAGGTACGCTTAAGATGACATATGGGACTAATGCGCCGAGATTCCTCTCCCTAATGAGGGACTTTGGCTGTATAATGTCTCAACACTAACCCCGGACGAAGGGAAGACCTTGTCCCGCTGCGGACGGACGGAATGACGAGAGCACAAGCCCGTCTTTGCTCGGGAGCAAGCCGGTCCCTCTCATGCTGCACTCGATGAAGAAGAGGAGGTGAGCTCTTCCCACATGGAAGCACCTCCTCATTCCGGACACCTTCCGGGCACATACCCTCGCCCCCGAGAGAGGAGGCGTCGGCCACCGACCGAGATCGAAGCACTCACCAAGGAAGTAGAAAACCTCCACATTGAGAATCAAGCCACGTTGCAGCTCATGCAACAGAACTTGGAGATGGTCCAAGGTGTCATCACGGAGGACGAGTACCGACCACCGGTGGAACGCATGGTTCTCACAACGGTGAGCAAGAGACAAGCTTGGGGAGATCCTCTCCCCCACTAAGGTAAGTTCATCTAAGGTATGTTTCTAATCCTTCTCATTTAATTCTTGTCTTATTGCATTTTAGTTATTGTTTTCTTGCATTTAAAAAAAAATCTAAAAATTCAAAAATCCAAAAATATTTATTTGCTTTATTTCCCTTTTTGTATATATGCTTCATGTGTGCTAGTCTTTCTATGGAAATGATGATGAAATTGCTAGTTAATGTTTCTCTAGTGCTTGTTTACAACTTAGCACTTCTCTAAGTCTAGATTATTTGGCACCTTTAACCACCTTGAACTTGATCACTTAGTGGGTTGCAAGTGCTAATACAAAGTCTAAGTTGTTGTGAGATATGAGATAGTTAAGATAGGAGCTTGTCGGTGTTTCGTACCCCGGGGGGTATAACACCAACGAGTAAATTTCTATGCGTGCTCCCTAATCCGGATGGTGATGCAAGATGGACACAGGTGTTTATCCTGGTTCAGGCAAAGAATGCCCTGCGTCCAGCAGTGGGGAGAGATTTGTATTATCTTGCACCGGGGTGCTTGTACAGGGGTGACTACAAGCGGGACTTAGCCGTGAATGAGTGTGTGAAAATGTGGGAACATGTGTGCGTAAAAGCCTCCTCTATACAAGGCCCTGGCGTCCCCTTTTATAGGCCAAGGGGAGGCTCAGGGTTACACGGTGGTTAGGGCTGTCGTGGGCGTGACGTCGAGGTACGGGCGCCATGTCGAGTCGTCGAGACTGTAGACGCTCCCTTTGGTCCGGTTCGAGCCTGTAGCAACGTGGGCAATGATGGCCTGCTCGTCCTTCTCGATCGTGGGCTGACGTGGTCGAGGTACGGCGCTGGCGTAGACGAGCACGTGCGTCCGGGAACCCCGCCGTATGGCCGTCGAGGTGGGAAAGACAGGGCACCGCGCGCCCCATGCTCAGGTCACGTCCGTTATCATTCCTCGAGCGGTTAATGACCGCTTCGAGGGGTAGATGGTCTGAACGACGGGACTGAGCAGCGGGTTTGGTGGTGCGCAGAGTTGACAATCGCGTTCCAAGGGGGTGTCGTACACGGCATAGTGTTCAGCATGGTGTAATAGTGATGCCTGTCACGCTCGAATCCCGGGTATGGGCGGTGGAATAGGAGAAGTGACCGGCGTACTTCTCACTATTTCACGCACCGTAGCCATGGGGTTAGGCGAGGCGGCGTACTTCCCACTTTTCACGCACTTGTAGCCATGTGCGTGCCTTGGATAGGCAATGATTGAGAGCGGACTCGGCGGCGCTCGCTCGAGTTCTCCATCTCGCTCGAGCGGTTGCTCGCTCGAGCGGTTTTGCGTCATCGTCTCGAGCGGTCGCACGCTCGGCGGTTTCCGTACTTCTCTCTCGAGCGGGTGACCGGCCGGCGCTCGAGTTTAGGAGGTTCGAGGCTTTGTGGGCCTGATAGTGGGCCGGCCCAGCTCGAGAGGGATTGGGGGTTTCTCTGGTCAGTTGGTTTTTGGGATTCTTAGAGAGGGATGAGGCTGATTTGCTCGTCTCTAATTCACCCAATATAGGACCCCTAATCTAGGTATCCGACAAGTAGCCCCCGAGCCCTTGCTTGATTGTGAAAATACTTCAAGTAAGGGATCATGAAGTGGAGTTGAAGTACCTAGACTTAGGGTTATATTGTTTCGAGGGTCATTTCGTCCTTTCTCCGTGGGGGCGCGCGGCGTCCCCGCGAGGTAGCCCGAGGCCCCCGGAGGAATGAGGCATTCCTCCGGGGGCTTTGAGATGAACGGTTTTGCGTAAGAGTATTATTAACTGGAGTTGTAGCAGCTCGAGGCAGAAGATTCAATTACTCTTCGAGCCCCCGAGTATTTCCTGTTCCTCCCGTGTCGAGGGAGGTTGTTTATGTGACTCGAGCCCCCGAGCCTCGAATGGCTGGGCTGGAGTCGTGATCCAGTTCCTCGCTGGATCTCTTGGATCAGATCCAAGTGGTGAGAGGTCTGGCACTACTCGCGACCGAGCGAGCCCCATACCCCCTTGTGAGCTGATGGCGGGTAGTCCAAGTGAGAGCTCGCCTCCTTTCGAGGGGAGACGGCTTCGTGGCCCGGGGGCGCTCTCATTAGAGCTGGGCGCTTAGTTTCCAGAGGACCGGCCCCGTTCGAGGGGACCAGCGGCTCGAGTGCCTCCCGTCGACGGGATCTCTTGGATACCTAGTGCCCCGCCTTGGACACGCCATCTGGGTTCGAGGGTTCTTTCTCGAGCGGAACCTTTTGAGGGTTCCTTCCCATAGGCGCCCCTAACTCGGGTGTTCGAGGGCGGCTGTTCGAACCCGTCCGTGGGTCAGCCTCCGCTCCCTCGAGACTTACTTGTGGGTCCGGGGTCCCCGGGTTTCTTACCGTGTAAGGGACCGTCGTCGAGACGTCCCGTCGTTACGCTGTTCGAGGCGCATCCGTCCGTTGCAAGCGGCGCGCCTTTTTAGGCGGAAACCGGCGCATCGTGGTGATCGTGGCTTAGCGACGGTTCCGCTCCGTCTCGCGACGCGTGCGCCCTGTAAGTGGAGGTAGGTGGCGGTTTGTCAGGGCAATAAATGCGGTTACCGTTTTTCGTCGAGTCCGCCGGGGGCGCGCGGCCGTTGGATGGCGTAATCTAGGCCGTTGGATGCGATTCACGCGGATCGGCTTGGGCTCTATAAATATGGAGGAGTAGGCTCCCGGTTCTTCTTCCCCGCATTCTCGCCCTTCTTGCCGCTCACGCCGCCAGTTGCGCTCTGCTTGAGATCCAATCCGCCGCTGTCATCATCCGCAACCGCCGCCGCCGCCGCCCGCGACCACCAGCGCCGCTCTAGCCCACGACCGTGCCTGTTTTCTGCGCCATCGTTCCCCGCGCCACCGTTCCTCGTGCTCCGCCGCCGTCGTTGCTCCACCGTCCCGCTCCCGTCACCGACATGAGGAGGTCAATCAGGAAGTCGGGTCAGAGCTCCGGTCAGGGTGCCGGTGGAAAAGGCAAGGGCAAAGGCAAGGAGGCCGCCAAGCCTCCCACGCCGGTAGTGATGGAGGAGGCGCTTCCATGGCCTCGGTCCTCGGTGACCGAGGCGATGCTTGATCAACCCGGTCAATGGCGGATTGCTTCCGCCCAATCCGGCGGAGGGTCACCGGAGTGGCGGGTGCCGGACGACGACCACTTCGAGCCCAATCCCCCGCCGGGCTACATCCCGAGTTTTATCGGGTTCCACCGGCGGGGACACGCGGGCCGAGCCGCTTCATGCGGCGCTCCCCACCATTTCGGGGTTGAGCTCCGGCACTTCAACCCCAACTCCATCTCGCTCGCGGCTACTTACGCCGCCGTGTGTGAGGGGTATCGGGTATGGCGCCGCGGGGGACCCGTTCACCCACATCTTTAAGGCGACGCTCTTCACCAAGGCGGTGAAGGACAAGGAGGGCCGCCGACGACGACGGTGATGACGGTGACGAGGAGGATGAAGAGGAGAACGAGGAGGAGGAGGAGAAGAAGAAGAAACTGAAGGTCCGCCGCTACGTTCGAGCGGGTTCCTGCTCGATCGGGCTGAAGAGGAAGGAGTGCTGGCTATCCGGCGCGTGGACGTCGAATAACGCCGGCTGGGACCGAGAATGGTTCTACCTCCGCAACGAGGAGGGCCTCTTCCCGGAATACACCGGCGCCGTGCTAACCGCGCCCGGTTTCAACTGGACGCACGGCCAGCCGCGGGCGCGCCCGGCCCGCATGGACTCCCCGCTCAACGCCATTTCGAGCCTCCGCAACCGGAGGTCCGGCAACCTCTTCTTCAACATTGCGCACGTGGTTGCCGAGTTCCACAGCCGCCGGGTGCTTCCGCTCGCCGAGCGCCCGCTACGGCTCGACCAGATGACGGAGGACGCTGATCCTGCGGCGCTCGCGGCCAGCAGGATGTCGGACGCGCCCCTCCCGGTCGCCACAATCGTGGCTCGGGTGCGTGACGCGATTGACGGTGGGAGGAACTTCGGCGAGAACCAAGTCGGCCTCTTCCGCATGCGTCCGGCCTTCAACCTACTGGGCTTTGTGAGTTTTTTCGAGATCCTCTTTCGTCGTTCCTTTTACTCGAGCGATCCTTATCGAGGCCTGTCCTCTCTTTTTTTTTCCGAGAATATCAACGACCACGCGGAGTCGAGGCCCCGGTGAAGGAGGACGCGCCCGTCCGCGAGGTAAGACGCCCGAGGGCGAACGAGAACACGCCGCCGTGCTCTCGAAAAGGGAAGAGAGAGCAAAGAAGGCTCGTGACTTAGAGGAGACTCGAAGCGTAAGGCTAGGCGCCGCCGGCGCGTGAAATACGTCTCGCGGCGGACCCGACCGGCCGGAGCTCTAGTCTCGAGTCGGCCGACGAGGACGAGGGCGATGACGACGGGGAAGACGACGAGGCGACCGACGCCGATGGCGCCACCGCCACCCGAGCCCCGACGCCTCCTCGCTCTCGCGTGCGAGCTAGCTTTGGCGCCGGGCCTCTGCGCGACTTTCGGGCGACGACTCGTCGCGCGGTCCGAGCAAGGCGCGGCGGGGGGCGTCTCAACGCTCCGGCCACCGCGCTCGCTCGCCGTCGCCGGCTCAAGCGAGGGTGGCGGAGGGTCGCCCGCCGCTCTAGCCATGGCGGGCGGGCGCCATCTCCGACGCGGCGGGACTCTTCCTCCCGCCATCATTCTTCTTCGACGGGCGCGCACACCCGGCGGCATGAGGCTGCAAATGTGCGCACTTCAACTTTGCGCAGCCCGGCGAGCAACGCCGGGCTCCTTCCGCGGCGACCGCCGGGCCGAGCGGACCTCGACCCGCGGGACCCGGGATCCCGTAAGGGACACCGTGCCCGACCCGGCCAAGGAGTCGGCCGAACGGGGCGGCCGCCGGGGTCTCGAAGCCCCCCGGCGGCGCAAGCGGCGGGCTCGAGGCCCCCAAGTCCTCGAGTGACTCGAGGGGGCGGCGACGGGCTCGACGGCCCCCCGAGCGCTTTGAGCGGGGCCGGGTGGCTCGGGCGGCGCCACCTCGACCGCGGGGTAAGCTTTTCAATCGACCCACCTCCCGTCGTCCTTTTCGCTTATGTGTGAACGTCTTGTCGTAGTAATTTTTGTTTTTCTCTTTCTTTCGGGACCAAGCGCCCCTGCGGACTTTACCGTCCCTCCCCCCATGCTGCCTACTAAGAGGCGAGGACCACGGGAGGTCGAGCGGCACCCCGTTGATGCCGGGTGGAGTGACCCTCCCTCCTTCTACTCCGGTTTGGTTAGAGCGGGCCAAGGATGCACTTAGGCGTGGCAAGGCGATAGCGAGCTGCGTCCCGTGCAGGTGCCGGGGCCGTGACCAAGGCTACGGGGGAGGAGGACGCCACCACCACCACGGCCTCGACCACCCTCCCGCTCGAGACCCCGACGTCGTTAGGCGCGCTGGGTGACGCGGCGGCGGGCGACCAAGGGGCGATGGCGCCTGAGCCGGCGGCCTCTATTCCGGCGACGGGGGCTGGATCAGAGCAGCAGCCCATCATGCTCGAAGACGAGAGTCCGAGCTCGGGCGCCAAGTCCTCCTGGCCAGTCGGCCTGTGCCAGCTTGAGGAGGAGCGCAGGGAGAAGGAGGAGGAGGAAACGCCGGCAGCCACCGATCGACCGGCGGAGGATGTGGAGATGCAGGAGGCAGGAACGGCGCCTGAGCCTCAGCCGAGCCGAGCCCCAACCCCTCCTCGGGATATGGAGGTCGACTCCTCTGCTGGGCAAAGGGTCGAGGACGGGGAGGCCCAAGCTGCCGCTCGAGAGAGGGCGCTCGAGGAGCATCCCGCCGTCACGCAAGAGGAGGAGAAGGCGGAGGAGCCGGTGGAGCAGCAGGCGGGGCCGGTGGTGCAGTCCGCCGCCGCAGGCGGCGAAGAGCGTCGGTGCAAGCGGAGCGGCGGGGGCGGCGCGTGGAGCGCGGCGGAGCCGGTGGTGCGGCCCCTCTGTCATGGGTGGCGATGAGCGCCGGGACGTCGAGCGAGAGCTCCATCTGGTGCCGTACCAGGCGCCGCCGCAGCCTCTGCAGCTGTCGGGGGACCTGGTGCCCCACCTCGTGCCCAACTCGGAGACGGGCGAGGTGAGGTTCGAGGTCATGACCGACGCCGACCCGGTGGGAGGAGGCCCAAAGGAAGGCGCGGCGGCGGCCATCGTTGACGCCACATGCGGTCGGTCGGCCTTGGTCCCACCGAGCCCACCGACGTCTCTATCGAGGAGCGGAGGCGGATTGAGGCGCGGGCGCTCGCCCAAGAGGTGTCCTCTTCCTGGAGTCAGCCGCAACGCCCACCTACCCTGGCCGAGCGGGTGGTGACGGCGGATGTCGACCTGGAGGCGGTGAGGAGACTCCACTCCTCCGTTGACAAGGAGATGCGGGAGGAGTTCCCTCTTTGGGAGAGGCCGCCGCGGTGCTCTCCGACCCCCTTGACCACGAGCGCCCCGATCGTGATGAACGATCGAAGGAGCTTGAGGCGCACGTGGAGGCCGAGGAGCGCCGGCAATGGCTCAAAAGCGCCTTGAAGACCGGCTGCTTTGTCGCTCGTTTCGGAGGACATGCCCCGGCTTTTCTGTGAGTGCCCTTGAGTTCGGTTGCTTGCCCTTTTGGTCTATCGCGTTTTATGTTCTAACATTTCCCCTTCGAGGTTCGGGCGACACGAGTCGCTCTTATGCCAAGTCCGTGCATGTCCGTGCCACGCAAGAGAGCGAGCACGAGATCCGGCGGTACGTGCGGATGGGGCGGGGAGGCGAGGGCGGCGGCACCGCTTTGCTCGGCTCCTTCGAGAGGCCAATGCCGCCACGGACGTCGCCAAGGAGGACGCCAAGAAGGCTCAAGATGAGCTTGCTCGGGTGGCCCGGGAGGCCGAGGTGGCACAGCGGGATGCGGGCGAGAAGCTTGCCCAAGCCGCGCAGGAGGCCGAGACCGCTCGTCAGAAGTACGCGCAGCTGCACGAAGCCTTCGAGCAGCTCAAGAAGGACGCAGCTACGGCGCTGCAGGGCTACAAGGCCAAATGCCGAGACATGGAGCAGCTCCAAAAGGACAAGGCCGGCGTCGAGGCCTATGTGAAGGAGCTCCAGGCAACGGTCACCCGGGAGGCTGCCGAGAAGGAGGCTCTCTTGAGTGCGCTCGAGGCGGAGAAGGAGCGGGCGAGCGGTTTCCAGACGGAAGCGGTCAACCTCCGTCAAGAGATGACGGAGAAGGACCTCGTCATCCAGGGTGCCGGCAAGGCTTATGAGGAGCTGCGCGTGGAGAAACGCGACATCGAGCGCGCCCTCCAGAGAAAGGAGACTGAGCTCGCGCGGACGCTTGAACGCGAGCAAGGGCTCTCGACCCGCTGCACCCGTAAGTGCTCGAGTCCTTTCGTCCTTTTTCCGTGCGTGATTCATACGTGTTGCTCGAGCACTTGACTGAGTACTTGATTCTTGTCGTCCTTTTTCAGGTTTGGAGGCGGACCTGGTGGACGCGCGTGAGTACGCAAAGTCAACCCATGCGGCGGGCGACGGCGTGCTCTCGGCCAAGGCCCACATCACCGGCGCCATCGACACCCTTAGCGTCAACCCAGGGCTTCCCGCCGGTGGTGGACGTCGAGGGCCGGATGCGGCGAGCTATGCTAGCCGGGTCCGTGAGTTCGGCGCCTCTGCGGGGGTCGTATCCGGGAAGCCCTCGTCTTCGGCTGCGCGCCGGACGATGGCCATCTTCTACTCGGGGTTTAGCATCTCGAGGAGGACGCCGGGCCGGGATGGAGGCCGTTGCGAGCGGCTTCACCTACGCCGAGGTGAGCAAGAAGGAGGGTCAACCCCGGATCGAGCGGCTCAAGGCCGAGGCGAGGAGCCGGGCGCCCGTCTTGGAGGCGATCTGCTGCGAGAAGTCCTCCCGCCTGACATGTAGAGTAGTTTTTAGCCGGCTGCGAGCCGAAATCTAGGCAACAAGGCCCTTGTAAGAAAACAAGTATTTTGGTCATGGAAATGGCCCGAGTGGCCTTAAATCGTGATACTCGGATGTTTATAATCGTTATGCTCTAATTTTTCCTTTGCGCTTCTGCCTTTATTTCATTTTAGCTAAGTGTTGGCGCTGCGCTCGAACCACTTCGAGAGGGGATGAGTTAGGGTGCCGTAGCTCGGAAGCGTGGGAAGCCTTGTGCTCGATCGCCACGGCTCGACGAGCTCGAGGTGACGCAAATACTTAGCTTACGAAAAATTTCGAGGCGAGGAGGGGAAAGATTACGTCGAGCATTGTTTTTGAAAAAACTAGGTGCGTTTTTCGAGGACTTCGGGGGTCCCCCCTGGTCTAGCCCCCGAGGGGGCTTGACTTTGTGGAAACAAAGTCGAGCCCACCTTGTGTATGAACAACAAGTAAGAAACTGACTTATTTATTCAAACTAGCGGTATATTTAGATGAAATATGTGCAAGGCATCGAGGCCTAGGGGAAAAAGCGACGTAGGCGTTCGATGTTCCATGCGTTGGTGAGGGTCGAGCCATTCTCGTCGGCTAACTTGTACGTCCCGGTTTCAGCACCTTGACCACGATGAACGGGCCTTCCCAAGGAGGAGTGAGCTTGTGGCGCCCCTTGTTATCTTGGCGTCGACGGAGCACGAGATCGCCGACCTTGAAATCCCTCTTGCGCACATTCTTCTCGTGATATTGCCGTAGCTTCGTTGGTAGCGCGCGAGTGTAGGAGCACCGTGTCTCGAGCCTCTTCGCTTGGTCGATGGCGTTTGCCGGCCTTTCCCCGATTAGTCGCTCGTTGTAGGCCTTGAGTCGGGGACCCGTACTCGAGGTCGGTGGGGAGGACGGCCTCGAGACCCATAGACCAAGAAGAACGGGGTGAACCCGGTGGCTCGACTCTCGGTCGTCCGCGAGACTCCACGGGACGAGATGGGAGTTCAGCTACCCACTTGTTGCCGTGTTTGTTCAAGCGTTTGAAAATCCTTGGCTTTAGACCTTGCAAGATCATGCCATTTGCGCGTTCGACTTGGCCATTAGTTCGAGGGTAGGCGGCTTGCCGACCGGTTCACACGGATGTGGTACCGATCGCGAAGTCCAAGAACTTTTTGCCCGTGAACTGGGTGCCATTGTCGGTAATGATGACGTTGGGGACTCCAAAGCGATGGACGATGTCGGTGAAGAACTCGACCGCTCGCTCCGAGCGGATGTTAGTGATGGGCTTGGCCTCGATCCACTTGGTGAACTTATCGATGGCCACGAGCAAGTGGGTGTAGCCTCCGTCGTCTTTTTGAGGGGTCCGACCAGATCGAGCCCCCGGACCGCAAATGGCCACGTGAGGGGATCATCGGAGTGCGTGTCTTTGGAAGATGCGTTTGCTTGGCGTAGAATTGGCATCCTTCACACGCTCGAACAAGCTTGATGGCGTCGGCGGTTACGGTGGGCCGCAGAAGCCTCGACGGAATGCGTTCCCGACAAGGGTTCTTGGCGCGCGTGGTGGCCACAAGCCCCCGAGTGCATGTCTCTCGAGCGGTTTCTGCCTTCTTCGATCGAGATACACCGTTGAAGTATACCGGTCGGGCTGCGGCGGTAGAGCTCTCTGTCGTCCCCGTAACGGACGTAAGTTTTGGCTCGACGAGCTAGTCGCCTCGCCTCCGTTCGATCTTCTGGCAACTCCCCTCGAATGAGATACTCGAGGAATGGTGCACGCCAGTCAGTTGGTGGGCTCGTAACCTGGTCGATCTCCATGACTGTGGCCCCCGTCGAGGGGGGTTCGGTCGTAGGAGCAGGCTCAACGGCTGGTCCTGCCCCAGCCCCCGAGTCCCACTTCACGGATGGCTCGTGAAGATCTTTCGAGAAGACGTCTGGGGGTAGCGGCGCCCGAGATGAAGCGATTTTGGCCAGTTCGTCCGCAGCCTCGTTGAAGCGCCTTGGGATGTGGTTGAGCTCGAGACCATGGAAGCTGGCTTCCAACTTGCGCACCTCATTGCAGTACGCTTCCATCTTTTCATCATGGCAGCTCGAGGCTTTCATCACTTGATCGATAACGAGCTGTGAGTCGCCTCGAGCATCGAGGCGTCGGACCCCAAGCTCGATGGCAATGCGCAACCCGGTAACGAGCGCCTCATACTCTGCCATGTTGTTCGAGGCGGCAAAGTGGATGCGCACCACGTAACGCATGTGTACTCCGAGGGGTGAGATGAAGAGCAGGCCCGCGCCTGCTCCCGTCTTCATAAGTGACCCGTCGAAATACATGGTCCACAAATGGCTGGATCGGGTAGGGGGGAGTTGGATGTCGGTCCACTCGGCGACGAAATCAGCCGGCACTTGAGACTTGATAGCTTTCGTGGGGCGTAAGTGATGGTCTCGCCCATGAGCTCGGCCCGACCACTTAGCGATTCGACCCACTACTTCCTGGTTTTGGATAATTTCGCCAAGCGGGAATGATGACACTACCGTCACCGGGTGGCTTAGGAAATAGTCTTTGGAGTTTTCGTCGGGTGAGGACGATTGCGTAGAGCGGTTTACGGATTTGAGGGTACCGAGTTTTGGCATCGAGAGCACCTCACGATGAAATACACCGGCCGCCGGACGGGGAGCGCGTGCCCCTCTTCCTGCCTCTCGACCACTATGGCGTCGACCACCCGAGTGGTTGCGGCAACATAGAGGAGGAGGGATTCGGCGGGTATGCCGTCTCGAGCCGGCCGAGGCGGCACGAGCACGGGAGGAGATGTGAGCATGCTCTTCGGCTTCGAGAGGGCCTCCTCTCGCGGGTGTCCATGCAAAGTGCTCGGATTTTCGAGGAGCCGGTACGGAGGCAAGGCTTTTTCTCCCAAGCGCGCAATGAACCGACGAGTGCGGCTAAGCATCCGGTGATCTTTTGCACCCCTTTCGGGTCTCGAATTGGCCCCATTCTCATGATGGCCGCGACCTTCTCGGGATTGGCCTCGATGCCGCGGCGGGAGACGATATACCCTAACAACATGCCTCGAGGCACACCAAAGACACACTTCTCGGGATTCAACTTGATGTTTTTAGCCCGGAGACATCCAAACGTCAACTTGAGGTCCGCGACAAGGTTTTCTACTTTTCGAGTCTTGACAACGATGTCATCGACGTAGGCCTCGACGGTCTCTCCTATGTGTTTTTCGAAGACATGGAGCATGCGTGCGATATGTTGCCCCGGCGTTTGAAGGCCGAAGGGCATTGTGACATAACAATACATGCCCATGGGGGTGATGAATGAAGTCGCGAGTTGGTCGGACTCCTTCATTTTGATTTGGTGGTAGCCGAGTAGGCGTCGAGAAAGGAAAGTACTTCGCAACCCGCAGTGGAATCAACGATTTGATCTATTCGAGGTAAAGGAAATGGGACTTTGGGACACGCTTTATTTAAACTAGTGTAATCTACACACATCCTCATTTTTCCATTCTTTTTCTCTACCAAAACAGGATTAGCTAACCACTTGGGATGATGTACCTCCTTGATGAATCCGGCTTTCTCGAGCTTCTCGACCTCCTCGCGGATGATCTGCGCTTCTCCTCGTCGAAGCGGCGCGGGCGTTGCTTGACGGTCTCGAACCGGACGGATCTCAAGGCGTGCTCGGCGACATCCTCGGTATGCCGGGCATGTCCGAGGGACTCCACGCAAACATGTCGGCGTTTGCGCGGAGAAAGTCGACGAGCACCGCTTCCTATGCGCTGTCGAGGAGGCGCCGATGACCCGGCGTCTTCTCCCCGAGGAGCTTGGATCGAGCGGGATCTTCTTGGTGTCTTCGGTGGGCTCGAAGTTGCCGGCTGTCGCTTGGGTGTTGGAGCGGAGGGCTCGGCCGCCATGTGATCGAGCATCATGGCCGGTCTTCGATGCCCCCATCACGTTCGTCGGTGATTCCCCGTACTCGACGCACTCCACATCGCGGTGGTAGGCGTGCTCGTACGTGGAGTTGACGGTGATGACTCCTTTTGGTCCCGGCATCTTGAGCTTGAGGTAGGCATAGGCGGGGATCGCCATGAACCGGGTGTAGCACGGCCCGCCCGGGATGGCGTGGTAGGTCCCCTCGGCCGGGCACGTCGAAAGTTATGACCTCTCGACGGAAGTTCGAGCGTGTCCCAAAGACGACGGGGAGGTCAATGCGGCCGATCATGAGCGCTTTCTTGCCAGGGACCACTCCGTGGAAGCCCCCGGCGCTCGGCCGGAGGTGAGCTCTTGTGAGGCCGAGCAGCGTGAGGGTCTCCATGTAGATGATGTTGAGGCTGCTGCCTCCATCCATGAGAACTTTGGTGAAGCGGGCGTTGAGGATGATCGGGGCGACGACGAGAGGGTATGCGCCGGGATTGGTGACGTGCTCTGGATGATCATCACGGTCGAACGTGATGGGGGCATCCGACCAGTCGAGGAATTGAGGCGTGGCGGGTTTCAGGGCGAAAATCTCCCTGTGCTCGGCCTTCCGCTCTCGACGCGTCATCTGGGTGGTTGGGCCGCCGTAGATCATGTAGCACTCGGTGATGGGCGGATACCCATTGTCGTCATCGTCATTGGCTCGGTCCTCGCCACCTTTATCCTTCTTGCCATCGTCCTTGTCAAGGCCAAATTTCTTGAAGTAGGCTCGAAGCATCCGGCAGTCCTCGAGGTTATGCTTGACCGGCTCCTTATGGTACGGGCATGGTTGTTTCAGCATCTTGTCGAAGACGCCCCCATCCGGTGGGGGTCTAGGCTTCTTGCGCTCGGCTGCGGCCACCTCGTCTTCCACGACTGCGCGCTTGCCTTGCTGGTTGCCTTTCTTCTTCTTCCCGTCCTTCTTCTGGGCCTTGTTCGAGCCCTCACCGCCTCCCGCGGACGGCACGGGCTTGTTCCCAGCTCCACCAAAGAAGGCCCCCACGGCCTCGTCGCCGGCAGCGTAGTCGGCGACGACGTCCATGAGCTCGTTCACCGTCTTTGGGCGGTTGCGCCCGAGCTCCCGCACGAGTTCTTTGCACGTGGTGCCTGAGACGAACGCCAGGATGACGTCGTGATGCGGAATGTGTGGCGGCTCGGTGCGCGGCTTTGAGAAACGTAGAGCAAAGTCCCGAAGAGATTCCGTGGTATTTTGCTTGCGATTACGGAGATCCCACGAGTTGCGGGTCGGATGTAGGTGCCCATGAAGTTCCCTCGAAAATCTGGACCGAGGTCGGCCCAATCGTAGATCTGTTTGGGGGAAGCTCCTCGAGCCACCGTCGAGCGGTGTCGAGAGAAACGAGAGGGAGCGGCGTATGATCGCCTTATCCTCTCGAGCCCTCCCGGTGGCGGGCCGGCGGAAGTCGGCCAGCCCGAGCTCGGGCTTGGTCTCCCGTTGTACTTGACCACGCTCGTGGGGGTCGAAACGGGTTTGGTAACGGTGTGTTGCGGATTGCTCGACTGAACACTCGAGGGCCCGGCGGCTCAGGAGCCTGCCGGTCCTCGTCGCTGTCGTAACGCCCCCCTCGATGGGCCTTGTAGCCACGGTCCTCGGCACCCGCAGCCTTGCGTCGTCGGTTGTCGTTGATGTCGTGACGCGCATCTTGAGGCACGCGGTTGTCGAGGATGCGTTCTCGAGCAGGGGCTCTACCATCTCGAGGGGGTGCCTCCTGGTGGACGGAGAACTCCCGCTCGTGCCGTGGTTGTTCTGGGGCTGCCTCACGCTGTCTCGAGGCCGAGCTTTCGGCCTGCTGGACGGCCGCGACTTGGAGGAGCCCTTGGACCTCATCTCGTATCCGCAATGCATGCGGATTCGAGGGCGCCGGCATGTCCCGCAGCAGCATAGATAGCTGCCGCAAGTACATTCCCCGCTTGCTCGAGGGAAGTGGGCCGGCTCGGGTGGCGCTTCCGGTCGCCCGTCGTTGACGATGCGGTTGAGGACGTCTCGGGCCTTTCCTCGAGCGCCAAGAGGTCGAGGTGGAGGGAACTGGCTTAGCTCAAGGGTCCTCTTGAGCAAGTCCAAGTTCGCGCGCTCCGCCTCCATCTTGGCCTCGATTTCCCGGATCTGGGCCCATTGAGCCGCTAGAGCGTCGTCTTCAGGCCGTCGATTATCTTGGGCTTGCAGTGGCGGCCCACGCGGCTCGATCACCTGCAGAGCTCCAGCTGCCGATGTCCCAACCGCTGGCGTTACGTCTGCTCGGTTGGCTGTAGGGACGGCCACGGCGGCGGCATCTCTGGTCTCCTCATCCGACGGGACGTCGTCGTTGAGATGAAAACACTCGCGAGCCGGGTCATAGCACCCTGAGTCCGAGTCATCGGAGTCTGGGCTAGCGCTGGACGGCGTCCAGGGCCTCCCCGTGCTCTCCTCCTCGATCCAGCGACGCATATTCCCGACCGTGTTGCGGCGTTGTGAGCCCGGTGCTCTGTCAAATCCGCGGTCCACCGACGTCGGCCACACGATCTCCGGTTCATGCGGGCACGCGGGGAGGGGCCGGGGCTCTCCTCCCGCGGTCCCATGACTGACCGGATCGCGTTGGCATATGTAGTGGCGGCGTTGGTGAGCCCAAACGGGAGCCTGCGCCGAGCTCGGTATAGCCCGTGTGGCAACAGGTTGGGCGACGTCGGCCGTGCGCGCGCTCGAGGTGCCACGCCGGGCTCTCTCGGCGAGCGCATGGCGAACGTGAAGCCAGGATCCACGTCAAGGACTCCCTGTCCACGTGCCACCCCTGCCGTACACTTGGCACCCCGGGCCGGGTGCATCGTGGCGTCGGGCGGGAGGGCACACGAGCGGGGTGCTCAAGGCCCCGTGCCTGGCTGGTGGTGATGCCGATGCTTGGTGGCGTCGGCGGCGTGGTGGCGAGCCGTGGTGGCGCGGTCGGCGCGCGGCCCCACCAGGCGCGTGGGGGTGACGCGTCCCCCGTCCCGGTTCTCCGATCGAGAGTAGAGCCATGTCGTGGCCTGGGCCGAGCGACACGAACTCTAGACTCCCAAACCAGATCACCGTGGCGAACGGAAACGAGGAAGCGGGTGATGCCATCCGGAAAATGGCGGGAATCGAGCGAAAAACACGCGGTACCCCTACCTGGCGCGCCAACTGTCGGTGTTTCGTACCCCGGGGGGTATAACACCAACGAGTAAATTTCTATGCGTGCTCCCTAATCCGGATGGTGATGCAAGATGGACACAAGTGTTTATCCTGGTTCGGGCAAAGAATGCCCTACGTCCGGCGGTGGGGAGAGATTTGTATTATCTTGCACCGGGGTGCTTGTACGGGTGACTACAAGCGGGACTTAGCCGTGAATGAGTGTGTGAAAATGTGGGAACGTGTGTGCGTAAAAGCCTCCTCTATACAAGGCCCTGGCGTCCCCTTTTATAGGCCAAGGGGAGGCTCAGGGTTACACGGTGGTTAGGGCTGTCGTGGGCGTGACGTCGAGGTACGGGCGCCATGTCGAGTCGTCGAGACTGTAGACGCTCCCTTTGGTCCGGTTCGAGCCTGTAGCAACGTGGGCAATGATGGCCTGCTCGTCCTTCTCGATCGTGGGCTGACGTGGTCGAGGTACGGCGCTGGCGTAGACGAGCACGTGCGTCCGGGAACCCCGCCGTATGGCCGTCGAGGTGGGAAAGACAGGGCACCGCGCGCCCCATGCTCAGGTCGCGTCCATTATCATTCCTCGAGCGGTTAATGACCGCTTCGAGGGGTAGATGGTCTGAACGACGGGACTGAGCAGCGGGTTTGGTGGTGTGCAGAGTTGACAATCGCGTTCCAAGGGGGTGTTGTACACGGCATAGTGTTCAGCATGGTGTAATAGTGATGCCTGTCACGCTCGAATCCCGGGTATGGGCGGTGGAATAGGAGAAGTGACCGGCGTACTTCTCACTATTTCACGCACTGTAGCCATGGGGTTAGGCGAGGCAGGCGTACTTCCCACTGCTTCACGCACTGTAGCCATGTGCGTGCCTTGGATAGGCAATGATTGAGAGCGGACTCGAGCGACTGCTCGCTCGAGCGTTCTCCGTCTCGCTCGAGCGGTTGCTCGCTCGAGCGGTTTTGCGTCATCGTCTCGAGCGGTCGCATGCTCGAGCGGTTTCCGTACTTCTCTCTCGAGCGGGTGACCGGCCGCTGCTCGAGTTTAGGAGGTTCTGAGGCTTTGTGGGCCTGATAGTGGGCCGGCCCAGCTCGAGAGGGATTGGGGGTTTCTCTGGTCAGTTGGTTTTTGGGATTCTTAGAGAGGGATGAGGCTGATTTGCTCGTCTCTAATTCACCCAATTTAGGACCCCCTAATCTAGGTATCCGACAGAGCTCTACTCTATTGTTCTAAGCACGCATGATTGCCAGAGATTTTCTTTTTTTAAATGAATGAAAAAAAAACTTAATTGTTCCTCAATGGTGTTGAAATACCTACCACGGCCATACATATACCTTGATATATCATAAGCCTTCTACATAAGCTACTTGCTTGCATTGAGTTTGGTTAAGACTTGTAGAACCTTTGCTAGAGGTTTGTCGTGTCCCTAAGATCAAGATCCACACATCACCAAATATGTTGACGGGAATAAAGACTAGTTTTGGTACACTCAGAAACCCATCAACAGTCCTCGATAGAAGGAAGATAAGCATCACATGAGCATATTTATCACTAATAAAGTTCCACTTGTATTCTTAGCTTGTGAAATGCGGGAAAGCTGGAAACAGTCCCGTGAGACCAAAACCCGGTCTTCGACCTGATTCTCGGTCTCACCAGGATCTCGACCACCAAGCAGGGTCCCCGAACTCTACAGAGAACCCGATCCTGGATCCAAATCTACCACACATCAACATTCTATCTCGATTGGTACAATGGACCAAGGATCCACATGGAAGCAAGCAAGATATCAAGTGAACCCAACTTCGGACAAGACTACACGTGACAAGCCGGGACAAAGCACCGGGAAGCGCCACATGGACCAGGGGGTCCAGGGCCGGAGTCGGCCGACCCACCTTTGGTGGCGGGACACCTTGGCACCGGTCCCATTGCCACCTGGACCTTCTAGAAGGCCAGTGGGACCCACAGGTCAGCCAGACCCAGGTCGGCCGACCTGCAGGTGGGCCCCACTTGGGGTCGGTTCGCTTCCACCGCCTTCCTGCATGACTCCCACGTGTCCTGCACCGAGAGACGTCCATTCAAGTCGGTTGAAGGTCGGTTTGATCCAACGGCGCATGGCGGAGAGCACACGGATTGCTGACGTGGCATTGGAGTAACCCCTACTCCACCTCCACTATAAATACCTTCCTAGTCTCTCATTGTAAAGTGTCCCCAAGTAGTTCACATTAGTGTTCTCAAGCTCAAGCTCTCTTGGGAGCTCAAGAGTAGTGTAGTCTAGTCTAGAGTGGGAGTTGGAGTCGAGTCGAGCGAAGCTCGGGTCTCCGGAGTCGTCTTCTGGAGAATCTGGTATAGCTCTTGTACCTTTACTTTCGAAGTACTTTCCTTATATTAATATAGTCTCGCTTTACTTTACTAAGTCTTTACTTTGAGTACTTTACTTTCGCATTTTACTTAGTGCATTGCTATACTAGTGTAGTAGTGTTGTGTCTTAGTCTCATTAGTGTAGAGTCTCGAACTAGTTAGTGTCTAGATCCTTTGTGTGTGTTTCACTACCAACCGGGCCGAGGCTACTTACGTGGTAGCCGAGTCTTAAGACTAGATTAGGCGAGGTGCTTAGGCTAGTGCTTAATAGTGGATGCACCCTATCGATGATTGGTAATTCCATTCACTCTTGAGTGGTAAGTCCATTCACCGTCCAACGTATTACAGCGGGGCGGTTGTGACGAACGCAGCCTTTCGGTTATATCTCGTTTACGTTTGGGGTAGGGTGTAGGGCGCCCATTAAAGTCATAGGTCCGCTTGGAATAGGAGTTAGTCCCTCGGGAGACGCTACCCTCCTATTTGTCGGCCGATCTCCCCTATCACATCGATGGTCTAGGCATTAGTTTAGTTAAGTCGTTACACTAGTTAGATTAGAACACGAAGTATAGTTAGATACATAGGAGTCCTTACTCACTCGTTGTCCTCCCACCTAGCTAGCTACCTACTAGTTACCCTTAGTTATCACTCATAACAACACTCATACCCTTTATCAATATCAATAGCTTAGATTGAGTAGAACCACCACGGATTTCCATCACACATTTGCTAGAGAGTCTTAATCCGCTTCCCGTGAGCGAACTATAAATTCGACACTGGAATACTCACCCGGTTGAAGTGCTACATTGGTACCTGTGCGCTTGCAGAGTTACCCTTTGGTTAGTCCTACATTGTCACTAGAGTTTAGCTTGGCTTAGCATTCTTAGGTCATGTTGCGGAAGAGGAATTGTGACACCCTCTCTCGGTAGTAGTTCGGGTTTGCGTAGGCTTAGCTACCATACGCTAGTCACATTTACTTAATTCTAGTGATTGCGCTAAGATCTGCTAACAAGCATTTCTTGAGCCGTTGCCGGGGAACTAGATTCCTTACCCAAATCCGGTACAACGTAATATTAACCAACATCGGTCTCGCCTTCAATCAACAATAATTAGTAGTCATGGACAGAAAAAACTGTGCGAAGGTAGGTGCAATGGATACCTGTGAAATGAAGACCTGCATAACCACCACCAAAGCGCCACTACCACCACCACTTTCATACCCACCAAACCACCTTCATACCCACCACCACCGCCACCTTCACTCGCACCAACACCACCACCGCCACCGCCACCGTCACCATCATCGTCGATCACCGTCGAGTCACCACTAGCACGAGCCCCGCTATCCTCGAAATAGTATGGCGGGGTCCGTTGCTCATCCTCAGTCTCTGTGTCGCTGGTCACTGGTTTTCCTTTTCCTTTTTTTTCTTTTGTGTTGACCCTTAGGAGGCGACATCTGCATCTTTCTCTTCCCGAGGTGACTGGAACCCACATTGTGTCGGGCCTAGTCACTGATGTTATCATGCCCTGTAGCCCGACGTAGATCGTCTGGGTCTATGTGGTCACTGCCAACACAAACAAATCAGTCACGCAAGTCAAAATCCAAGATGTGATATATATTCAACATAGACATTTGTATATATATAACGTACCTGACAACTTGTGATGGCAGAGGGACGTCGACTTCGTCAGAATCCTCATCAAGAACTGGATCACTGTTGGATCTACCATACTCCATCCATTCCCTAACCGGATTGCTCCGGTCATAGACTGAGATTTCAGCGAACTGGTCAATAAAATCTACTTGATCATGCCTTGGTGGGGCCACATCCGCAAGTCGCAGCCGAAGGTTGTACTGGACATAAACAAGCTTGTTTAGTTTCTTATGGGACAACCGATTGCGGACCTTCGTATGCAGCAAGGCAAAAGTACTTCAGTTCCGCTCGCATCCACTTGAGGAGATACATTGTGAAACAAGCCGCAAAGCAAGGCGCTGCAAATTAGGAGTCTCTCTCGCCAAATAACATCCACCAGGCCGCAAGTGGAACAAAGCATGTTAGCTATATATCCCAATATAGGAAACCAACAAGGTGTCGAGAGTACTCTTACATGGGGCTGTCCTTGGATCCACTGCCATTTTAGCGGCCGGTTACGGGCAAAATCACCAACCTTTTGTCGAAACATCTCTCGCTCTCCGCAATGCCTCGCATGGCGGTGTTCCCATCCGTCATTGCCGAAAAAGCCTCCTTGAGGCCAGCAAACATTGTTGCGCTTGGTTCCAAAGTATATGCAAGCTTTGGATTTAGTACAAAGAGCTTTGCAACATATTGATTCAAATAAGCAACATATTGAATATATATAGTGGGGTAAATAAATATAAGTCGTTATCATACCTGGACCCACATACGTCCCTATGTACACGTCATGAATCCTTCGGTCCATTATAGCAAGATACTCTTTCCATGTGTGCTCATTTCTTCCAAAGAACGACTGCAACTCATGTTTGCAGTTCTGGTACTCGTACACCACTTGACACATGTCGGGCTGCTTGTCTTGATCGGCGAAGCGAAGGAACTTGTAAATTGGTTGAACTGTGTTGATGATGTATCCCAATCCCTCCCACCACTGCAAGTTTGACATCCTTGCATGAGCATACCGACCTTCTTCTGTATTTGCCCACTTGCTTGACATAAACTCAGGAGATGCCATCCACTGCATGAACTCTGCACTTTACGATAAAAGCTCTCTAGAAACATGTAGTTGGTCCCAAATCTAGTGGCACACCACTTGACCAACTCACCGCCGATTGCTTTCCTCATCATTGCATTCAACTTATTATGGTTGTGCAACCAACTTGAAATTCGCTTGCATGATTTTATCATACCTGCATGATCGGGCCTTTCACCAATATCCTTCAACATCAAGTTGATGGTGTGTGCCAGACAAGGTGTCCAAACAATGTGTTCAAACTCATCTTTCAGTTCGTTGCAAGCTTTCTTGAAGTTGGAACCATTGTCGTGACCACATGGACAATATGCTCGGCGCCAATCTCCAAGACCACCTTGCGAATCTCCCGAAAAAGAAGCACAACATATTAGCCTCTTGTACGTATATACGAGAAAAAATGGATAACAAGACAACAATATTTAGGAGGTACCGTGTACAGATAGTTCGCATCTTGACTTAATCCAGTTACATCAATAGATTTGTGAAACCATGTGATCCCATTGCAATATATCAGAAAGTTTATGACACTCATTCTAGTGGGGCCAGTCCAAGAATCACACATCAACGTGACGCCAAAGTTGGGCCACTCGTTCTTAAACTTTGCGTACCTAATCTTCAAGTCTTTCTCATTCTGATCTAGGTACTTGCCATCAATCTCCCTTCCAGTGGGTGACATGATGCCTTCACCTGAAACCATAGGCAAATAATGAGAATATGGAAACATACAAAAGGCCAGAATCTGCAAGTATAGGTACTTACCAAACTTCTGTGTCTCTCGGACCGCACCGATAAGGTAGGGATTGTCTGCATTTCTTCCTGGGATTCCTGTGTAATGGAACCACTTTGACCAAGCTTTACCAATTGCTTCCTTTGCATTTTCCCCTTCTGTGTCCACTTGCCAGTATCAATCCTTGGTTGGTACATTCCTCTACTCCCACCGACTGTCGCATTATAGTCCTCCACCACCACAGGAGTCTCCCTCTGTGATCCTGCTCTTCTACTAAACATCCTCTGAATAGGATTCCCCCACGCGAACCACCACCACCACCAACACCACCACTTGAAAGGTCCTTTGTTTGGTTTTGATAATTGAGTGACAACTTAGGTGGACTAATTGTGTGATCATGAGAATACACAGGGATTTAGTCCACAGGTGAATGTGAGATGAAGGAGCTTCATTGAATATGTGACATGACATGGAGTCATGTGACCGATGGTGAAGATCGAGATGAGGCTCGGCGGGATTCTGCGCTTTCTGGAAAATTGGAGGCCCATTTTCTATTGCGCCGGATGCAAATTGTTGGAGAAGTTGGTGTTCGCGGCGGGCTGGAAAATGTTGTTTTCTGGGCGCCGGACGCGGTGGTCGGACGCGCGGCCTGGCGGGCCGGACGCGTCCGGCGCGTGGTGGCCTAGCGTGGGCGGCTGGTCGGGGCGCTGTGAGCGCCGGACTCGGAGGTGGCGCGTCCGGCGGTGGCCGGACGCCGACCAGAAACTTCCAGAGCCGGGGCGCGCTAGCAGTCGCTCGGCCGGACGCGGGCCGGACGCGGCCGCCGGACGCACGCCGGACACGGGCGCCGGACTCGGGCGGTGTACTGTTGAGCGTCCGGCGCGTGTTACGTAGGGCTTCTTCGCGCGATCATGGAGATAGCCGTTGGGAGCCAACGGTCGTCTTCGAATCGAGGGGACACGTGGTGCTAGATGGAGCGCCGGACGCGGCTTGGAGCGTCCGGCGGTAAAGGCCGGACGCGTCCGGCGCGTCTGTCTTTTGCCAGCGTGGGGGCAACGGCTAGTTTTGGTCTTCGGCCTATAAATACTTGTCTTGCTCGGCCATGGCTGGTTGCTGAGCACACTAGGGCCTTAGTGGCTTGTGTTGTGGTGCTTGGGAGCCCTCTAAATCATCCATGCTTGAGAGTGTTCATCCACTTGAGTTAGAGATCAATTCTAGTGCGTTGCATTGAGAGATTTGCATCGAGTGGCACTAGGTGATCGTGTTGCAAGCCGGTGTGCTTGTTACTCTTGGAGGTCGCCACCTCCTAGACAGCTTGGTGGCAAGAGACTCCGTTGAAACACCCGTGAAGATTGTGCGGTGCTCCGGAGGAGGATTTGTGAGGGGTTCTTGAGCCTTCCCCGTGTGTGCACGAATTGGCTACTCTAGTTGAGCGTGGCTTGGAGGATCCCGGTCTTGTGTTGATTGGAGTTGGGGCTCCCCGGAGGGGTTGTTGGCAGTGAGCCAACTTGAGCGGCCATCTCATCACCAAGTCGGTGCATCGCCACAACTGGACGTAGCTTGGTGGCGACCAAGTGAACCAGGGGAAAAATCGTGTGTCGATTTGTGTTTGTCGAGGCTTCGACCTCCTTGTTCTTGTGTGTGAGGCTTCGACCTCCCTTGAGCTTGTTTGCAGGTGGTTGGTCTCTACGCCCGGTGATTCACCACCGCCACGACTTCGCGTGTCCACTCTTCGCGGTGGTTTGCACCCCCTCAAGCTCAAGCTTGTATTTACATTTGTTTCATTCTTGCTTAGCTTGAGTAGTGGCTCTTGTGCAACTAGTTGAGCACCTTTTTGCTTGTGTAGCTAGAAGTAGTGTGAGTGTTTTGCTTAGCTTGTGTAGTTAAGTAAATTGCGCTCTTGGGTTCGGCTTGTGTAGCCTTGTCCTTGAGCATCTAGTGAGCTTAGGTTTGGCATAGTGCTTTCGCTCATTAGATTTGTGTAGATGCTCCCCGGTTCGCTAAAGTACTAGTTGCTTAGGTTTGTGTGACCTTGCAAGCTAGAATTGTTTAGGTGAGCACTAGCTAGTTTAGCACCTTGCTTCTTGTTTAGGATCTTTTACAAGGTGCTACTAGAGTTGTAGTTAGTGGGGGTTAGTCTTGGCTAGACCGATAGTTTTAATTCCGCATTTGTTTCGGTTAGCCGGTGCGTAAGAATTTTAGGAAGGACTATTCACCCCCCTCTAGTCCATCTCGACCCTACACCACTACCACTACCCCATCCACGCTCGTAATTACCTCCTCTTTGTCGAACAGTTTGTTCGTACTCATATTGTGTTCTCGACATGTTTAGTGCTACCTGCATCTGAGCCTCATATTCCTCCTCACCAAGGGGATGGTTTCCCTCTTGTGCAGCCACCTCCTGTGCCAGCTTTACTCGAGCCCGCTCATTGGTTCCGTGCATAGCTCATCAAGCTCTCACCGATAGAACTCACGCACGGTGGTGGCACTTTGTTGCAATGGAAGACATCCGCCCACGCCCGCCAAATGCTTTGCTTAAATCTAGTGCAACCACCACTATGTTTCGTCGTTTTACAATAATTGCAATACCATCCGGGAGCAAGATTTTCACCATGCTCCCATACAGAATCTCGTTTACGCCCGACATTGTCTACCCGCATAAACGAACAACAACATATACATACCAATATATAAATACACCAAGTGCACAAAATGTATGTAAAGAATATATATCAAGTGCCTAAGGCACTAAGTCACACCTAAATACAATGTATCTCATCAATATATAACAAAAAAATACATCCATCCTACCACAAATCCTACCTAAATCATACCCTACAACTTAAAATCCTACCTAAATCATAGATCGGGCCCTAAATCCTAACACATACCCTACCACAACCATTTCCTACCTAAATCCTAAAGCTAAAACTACTCTAAATAAATAAAAAAAGCAAACTTACCTAACCCGGGCGGTCCCCGGGCTAACCGCCGGCTAATCGCCAAAACCGAGCGGTTAGCCGGGGTAGATCCGGCCGGTCAGCGGAGGCGGCGGGCGGGCGGCTAGCCGGGCAAACCGCCCGGTTAGCCGTGCTTCCGCGGTGGGACGGCGGCCGGGCGGCGTACCCCCCCCGCGCGACTCCGGCGCGTTATGCGCCCTTTGGGGCCTCATGGGCCTCATGGGCCTTAACGGGCCGGACGGTTTTTTTTTTCACCAACTGAATTTTGAATTTTTTTCATATCAAACGAGCTCAAATTTTAAAAAATTTTACACCATTGGGTTCCATAATTCATGAGCCATTTTTAGGAATTTTTTCAGCATTTTTTTTCAAACTTTGAATTCAAATTTGGAGGTGACCGAACCGGTCCGGGACCGGAACCGGACCGGTCCGGTTAGCTCGGTAACCGTGGTTTACCGCGGTAAACCGACCGGTAAAAAACGCAGAGCCAAAGTAGGCACGGTGTTTGTTGCTCTCTGTTACAGCGGGTGCATATGTGTGTACTCTGTCAGTCCTTGAGGCACCTTTTTTTAATCTCTCACGTTTTTCTTGGTTATTTAATTTTCTTCGTCTTAGTTGCATGATGGGTTGAGTGAAGTGTTGTCCCCGTGCTTTTTTAAAAGAAAAATACAATAATAATTTCTATAAATAGATTATGTTGTCTTTGGAGAAGAAATGCTACCAAAAATTAAAGTTTGGAGCAAGGCTATATATGTTTCTGCACTTGTTTGGGTAGGTTAGGAGTTGTAGGGAAGTAGCGAAGGTTTTTGTCGCTTGTTGTCGAGAGGGTTCATATACGTTTCCGCACTTGTTGGGGTAGGTTAGGAGGTGTAAGGTTTTTGTCGTTTGTTGTCGGTGAGGATTCATATATGTTTCCGCACTTGTTGGGTTAGGTTAGGAGGTGTAGGGAAGTAGTAAAAGTTTTTGTCGCTAGGGAGGTGTCATGTGTGGCCTTTTGTCGTAACATAACTTGTTGTCGGGGAGGATTCATGTGTATGACACTTTCCCATAACATAACTGTAAGTAATAGTTGTCATGAGACTTTTTTCGACTGATGGTTTCTGCGGCTGATAAGCTAGCTAATGCTATTTTGTTGTGAGAGGAAAAACACTGTACTATGACTACAAAAAAAGGGCACTCGTTTTCTGATGATAACAATTCTGTATATGAGATGTGAGGATGAACTTATAATCCTTGTCACGGGTGTAGCCAAAGTAGGGACAATGTTTATTGCTTGCTGTTAGAGCGGGTGCATATGTGTACTTTGGTCAGTCCTTGAGGCACCTTTTTTTTATCTTTCGCATGTTTTGCTTGGTTATTTAATTTTCTTTGTCTTCGTTAGTTCGTTGCGTGATGGGTTGAGTGAAGTGTTGTCCCTGTGTTTTTTAAAAGAAAGTTACAATAATAGTCTCTATAAATAGATTATGTTGTGTTGGAGAAGAAATGCTACCAAAAATACATTTCCGCACTTGTTGGGGTAGGTTAGTAGGTGTAGGGAAGTAGCTAAGGTTTTTGTCGCTTGTTGTTGGGGAGGGTTCATATACGCTTCCGCAGTTGTTGGGGTATGTCCTTAGGAGGTGTAGGGAAATAGCAAAGGTTTTTTGTTGCTTGTTATCGGGGAGGGTTCATATACACTTCTGCAGTTGTTGGGGTAGGTCCTTAGGAGGTGTAGGGAAGTACCGAAGGTTTTTTGTCGCTTGTTGTCGGGAAGGGTTCATATACGCTTCCGCGCTTGTTGGCTGTTGGGGGTAGGGTCAGATGTGTAGGGAAGTAGGGAAGTTTTTTGTTTCTTAGCTTGTTGTCGAGGAGGGTTCATGTGTGGCACTTTGTTGTAACATAACTTATTGTCGGGGAGGCTTCATGTCTGGCGCTATAAGAAATAGTTGTCACAAGACTTGTTTTGTTTGTATGTTTCATGTTTTTTTATTATTTTCTTTGTTTTTGTTGCCTAATAATGAGGTGAGTGAGGGGTTTAACCATGAGTTCATTAAGTGTTGGTTGTGCATACTTGTTTTAAGTCATGACTTGTGTACCTTTGATAGTATTTTTGGGTCTAATTTTAGGATGTGTGGATTCGTGTGGTCAAAGATATGCAGGATTGTTGAATGTGTTGCATTATACTGGAAGTGGTGTTAATGGAATGTGATAATATATTTGTTTCTTTAGTCTTTGCCGTTACAAAAATGTGACAAGATATGTTAGTATTTGAACAATTGATTAAACATATGTCATAGATTTGTCACGAGAGATACATAAACATGATAGAACATGGTTAGAAACGCATAATATGCGACGTGCGTCGTTTGTCATACGAATGACACAAATATGATGTTGTAGACCATATATGTGTTGTAGTTCACCAAGTGGAAAAACATAGCCGAAAACACAAATGAGCTAAAGGTTGACAAGACTCAAAGGAGACAGAGAAAATCTGCACCCACGAGCTCAGTGATGCAAAGACGAGGATTGTAGTCTACATTAGGTATGCATGCAAGAAAAAGGATTCCATAATGGCCCCATACAATTTTGAGTATGTTCAGCTCCATCAACTGCATGCTTTCATTTCTGAAGACATATTTTGTTAGTAAGCAATATCTTTTGGCTACTTGAGACTCTATACTTATGTATCTATGTATCCCTGCTCCACACTTTGGATTTGCATAATGATGGATATTAAATTGTTAAGGATGACATACTTTGGGTTGTTGATCCAAGATTAGGACCATCCTAATCATTCATCATGTTGAGTAATAAATACTAAATTAGTTCGTTACATTGGACATATAGGTGGTACAGTACCAAAGATAGGAAGCCATGTTTTAAATAGCGAGTTAAGACCAAGGTGTTTAGCGTTTTATAAACCGTAATTAGTGGACTTTAGCGGCAAAATTGTGCATGAACGCAGATAGCGGCACATTTTTTTCAAGCTATTTCAGACTATAGCGGCAAAATAGCGGGCTATTTTTTTTTTCCATGATAGGAAGTATAATCTAGACTGACTAGAATAGAGCTAGCTCTAGCAGAGCAGGAACTTTTCCAAAAAAACCGTCAGGAATAACACATTTAATTTTAACATGCGCACGCCTCATAACTCTGTAATAACACATTTAATTAACTACAAATCCGCCGTGAACCAAACTCGTTGTAAGTGACGGACAGACCATTCTCCTCGTATTGCTTCTGTTGGAGAGGTCCGTTCCAAGAAAACAGACGGACAAACCCATTATCTATTTGCATGTGTGGGAGCAACTCATACCGAATGAGCTCAATCTATGAACCAAACACGCTGCAAGTGATTCCGCCATCACCTCATCATCATACATAGGACTGACTTGTACAGGTGGTGTCTTCTTTTAACAATACTAGATATAGGAAAATTTAAAAGGTTGATTCATCAGTCGCTTCTATTCTATATATTTTAATGAACAATGAGAGAATGAAGGTGTAGAGATCAATGAATTCGTTCCATTTGATGACTACTCGGTTGCAATTTTTGTTATCTCTGTTCATCAGGATACATGCGCCCGAAGTCTAGATGGTTCAGATTGACAAATATAAATTTAGAAAACGAGAGGTGTCAGCCTGGCACTGGCTCTTTATTTCTTCTCTTTTCCCATGTGTGCAACCGTCGTCTCTCCCTGCTGGCTTGCTGCCCGCTCGGTTGAGACTGTATTTCTTAAATCAAAAGACATGCGCAAGCGCCGCCATGGCGACACCGAGGAGGACAAGGTTGGTGGATTCAATAATCGACGGCATGGTGCGCCACGACGACGACGCCAATCGGCCGCCACCGACGGCCTCTCGTACTTGCGGATCTGTCTCCACCGACTTGACACTGCATGCAGTTAAAAAAAGGAAACAAAAACCAGACGAACAATTAGCGACATTCTTACGCTGCAGATCGATGGATAAAAATTCTAGCACAAATATGTAGGAGGAATAATCTGCAGCATCGATCACGCACCTTGTTGCGCTCGGGCAGAAGGTGATGGCGTACGACGTGCCGCCGCCGGCGCAGGTGAAGGTGGAGGTGGCATCGTCGTACGCATAGCTATACGCCCGGGGGCACGACTTCTTGAAGAACTGCGAGTACGCCGTCGGCCAGCACGCGTCGGGGTTTCCATGGTCCCCATGGCAGCAGTGCTCCGCGGTCCCGAACGCCTCGCAGGCGCTCCTGCACGCCACGGAGCCGCCGTCGCCACGGTCCCCGACCCGCAGCTCGGCGGGGCACGCGCCGTTGAGGTCCATCACGCACCCGGTCAGCAGGCAGTTGGCGCCGCCGCCGCCGCCGTGAGGTGAGTGCGGCTCCACCAGCATCGGCAGGTTGTACCCGTCCACGAGGCTGACGTCGTAGAAGTCGAGGCCCTCGTGGCCGTCGAAGGTGAACTCGGCTAGAGTGGCGGGCGGCTTGGCGCCGTGGCCCGCGCAGTCGAGGCGGCCGGAGCCGCAGTTGGCCGTGGCGCAGGAGAAATGACCTGTGGAGTCCGTGGAACAGTGTGTGCGGCCCCAGAGACGGCCTGACCACCCGTGCGGCGCCGGCAGCGACCGTGACTGGCCTGGCTCTAGCGCGAAGCCGGTCGTTTCGAGCGCCGGCGAGCCCGCGCTGGATAGGATGCCTGGCCACACCGTGTGCCCGCAGTGGTTCGTGATGGTCAATGTTCTCGAGGAAACACCTGTTGATCGATGATCGAATCGAACCAAAAGGGGAGAAAAAAGAAGAAATGAGCTCAAGTAATCCTGGATTTTTGACTTGCATGTATGCTGATATGCATGCGCGTGCGTGTCTTATTATATATGGATTGGCAGCTTAGTTATATACGGTACCTCCAGCTTTGAAGGAGATGATGACGAAGATGACATGGAGTATGGCGAATGGAGCTCGGCGTGTACGTGTTTGCCCCGACATTGCTCACGTCAACAAAGTGAGGGGCAAATGAGAAGAGAACGTGAGGAGCTGAGCTGAGCTGAGCTTCAACTTGGCAATGGCGGCGAGTGCTGACTGGTGCGCTGCTACCTGCTAATGAGTTTGTGTCGTCCTCGGTCCTCTATTTATATATGTGCTCTGTCCTGTCCCTCTCTCCCTGCGTGGTTTTTTCACGATGGACTTGACTGGGGTGACTGGAAGCAGCACGCCGCTGCGTTCTTCTCGGACCTTGGCTTTTCAGTGATTATTGTAACACAAAGCGCTTTTTCATGTGCTATTACTTTGTCATATTTTATAACATATATAATTAAATCACAAAGTTCAGTGCGAGTTGATTTGCTTGATATCATAATATATTCGCACAACACATGCCCCATGAGTCGTGTGACTGGATTCGGCCTCTCATGCATGGCGATTTAGCTAGCCCACCAGCGGATGGAAGTTGTCGGTCTTTTTTTTTTTTTCCAGGTCAATCGTGCACATTAAGGTACACTCATATACTGATATACACATATCTACTACGAGAACAACGTCTCCACAAACTTCGTACACTACCACATTTCTAAGGCTACCGTGGCATTTTGCGACATCATTTCGTCGGTTTTCATGTCCATGAATGATGAATCCGGTCACATTGCCGAACCAAGCACATTGAGTTGGACATCCAAATTCAACCGAGAAAAAGTTGCTCTCGGGATTTTTAGAGACGTGCCTCTTGGCCGTTCTGTGAATTTCCATTTACAGAGACGGCCAAGTTAAGAGCGAGGGCTCACCTCAGAAAAATCTACTTTGAGCGTCTCCTAATTAAAATATCTAGTCTCCTAAAAATAAAAAAAACATTGTCTCCTAGTGAAAATCGTTTCTGAAGTAGTCATTGTCTTAACACGCTGATATAAGTCATCTTTCTCCTATGCGCATGTTTCAATCGTGCTAAGGAATGGAATACTAAATGTTTTAATTACCATATTCTTCATTTTTAATAATGCATGTATAATATATTGCAAGATGGTAGTACATAGCCAAAGTCCTAATAGTTAAATGAAGGCATGTGCAATGCAAAATGACTGTTCGGAAATTGTTTGAATTGGAGATAGCTTCATTTTTTTTCTAACATATCATATATAAAGAAAACTATTTATCATCGTGGGGGTCACGTAGGCAAAGTTTCATGTTCTACATACTTTAATCAAATTATAGTGGAGCAATCTTTAAATCAAATTCAAAAGAAAACCAAAGAGTCCACTGACCCGCACATGCTTGCAAAAATATTCTTGTACGCCCATGCCAGATAGCTTAAGCGGTACTGTGCACCATTTTTCTATTAGTATGCTCAATGCCTTAATTCATAAGAAAGAAGCCCTAACTTTTGTGCTGTCTTACGACCATTATTTCCATGAGAAAGGTGCACTGATGCTAAAGCAGTGTCCTCATTTTCAGTCAAAAATCAGAACAAGAAAGGGAGTAGAATTCGCTCCATTATTAGCCCATTATTCAAAAGGTGCATTGTCTTTAGCTGAGATTGCTTAATTAGAAGGATAATTGTCATCAAAAGTTGGTTCTGCATCAATGTGTAATTAATTTCTTCAGTAATCTAATCGTACATCTTCGTGGAAATTTAATTTAATCACTACCATTTTCTCAGCTAAGTATATTAGGACCATGCATGAGCGAGGTGTGCTAAATGAACGTACGTACATCTTGTTCCATGATCTTGGATTAGACTTCCAAACAAGTGTTTCACCTGGTACCCTTTCTGTATAAGTGATCAAATCTTGTGTTGACATTTGCTTGTTCTCAGTCATCGTCGACATTTCCTCTATTTTTTTTTTGGTTGTCGGTGTCTAGGGTCTAGGCTGTTTGAATTAATCGCTTTTGTCACTCGTGCATAGTAGAGAACATCCACCAGATTTCAGAAACTTAGGCCTCCTTTGGTTTACAGGAAATTTATGTGAATAGTGGAGGATTTTCATTTGCCATGTGAATTCAACATTTGTAGGCTTGTAGCACCTAGGAGTGAGCTGTAGTAAATTGTCAGGCGTGCTTCTCCGACAACAGGTGCGCCGTCAGGCTCTACTCCGGCATCTCCTGACGGATTTCCGACAACAGACCAAGTGGCTGCTCCGCCAGCAGCAGGGCCTGGGCTTCGTAATTCAAGACCAGAGCGGGCTCGGGCGAGGAACCCTCGCTTCTACGGCCCATAGTGGAAGGCCCAGTGACCAGAGGGCCTTTGGCGCACGTCTCTTCCTTTTGCTTTTTAATAGCCTTAGCCGAGCTTCTTGTTACTCAAATCAAAAAAAGAAAAAGGAAAAAAAAAGCCTGTTGGTGCCGAAGGGGCAACATTGAACTCTGTAAAACAAACTTGTTTCCTCCAATACTAAGAAGACATCGTCTCGCCCTCCTAACCCATTTCGTGATCCTTTCCCAACTCCAAAGTCTCCAGCTTTTGAACTTCACCGGCCAGTCTCATGGAGATGGGCCCCATTGCGTCTGTTTCCTTGGGCTGCCGGATGCTGGTGACTGCATACGTGCTCCCCCAGTCCCCATTGAGGGATAGCTTGTCCCTTACATTCCTGTTTTCTGCAGAGGTTTCAGATGACAAGATCGGATCCCCTTTACGGTAAAGATGGGTTATATAGGTTACCTATTGTAATGGTAAAAATAGATAATTAGATACAGATTTATAGTAGGATTTTCTCTTTTTTTTTAGATGTCAGACTATCTTTCAAAATATCAGAGGTTACCGGATTGATGGTGGGGAGTTTCTGATTTCTATATGATAATTTTAACAGAGCTTTCTTATGATAATTTTGTAGAGCTTTACATGATAGTTTTGTAAGGTTTTATCAAATCTCTCTAATTAGTAATAACAGTAAGATAGTATATTATTCTTTTTTGTCTTTCAAAGGCAATATATATGGCCACTAACTATCGGTATGAAGATGTTTCTTTTACAAAAAAAATAGCACATAAAGTTGGTCAATTGGTAACATAAATTAAATTTGCATTCATTATTTTCTGAATTGAGTAGTACAAAGTAATTACAACACTAGAGTACTAATACTAGCTTATCGAAGTTTAGTGCGCTAGCTTCAGGCATCAGCCTAGCAGTTTATTCAGACATCGATCAGCAGCATCCGGTGCTTGTACCGACGATCGACGAAATGTCTCATCTCATTCTCATGGCCTGAAGAAAGCCGGGTGTGGGCGACCGGTGCCCTGGAATGACGTGTTCCTGAGGTGCTCAGGAGCTTCCTCAAACGAGTGACGCCTTGCTAGCGAGAGGATCTTTTTGTCGGCGGCAATGAAATAGGCCATCCCAGCTACTGTGGAGATGATGAGAGCCTGGCCGGTGGGATTGATGTTGGCCTTCGCCCACGGCAGCATCCTCACGCTGGCCAGCTGAAAAACAACCGCAACAGCAAAACAATAAGTTAAAGACGTACAAATTTGTTTCACGATTATGTGTGAGCCAGCCTGCATCTCATCTCAAGAAAAACAGCTGAAATGTGTAATGAAAACTCACGGTGGGAATCGCGGAGGCGATAGTTGCCACGGCTGCCGCCTTGGCTCCGGCAAGGGTCGCCTCTGCAGACGACATGGATACAAAAGCATCCGTCAGGTCAGTATACATACTACTACATAGCGCTTCAATGCAGCTTTGTTTGAGTCCAACACTCCAGCTAGCTAGTGCAGTATGTACACCAATACACGTACCTTGCGAGCAGCGCTTGGCGAGGGCAAGCTTCTGATCTAGGGATGCACGGCTCACCGTCGACATCTCGGCTTTCTGCGGTTGCGGACTTGAACTAGGCTAGTGAAATGAAGCAGCTCTGCTGCTAGGAGTGGGTAGCAATGAAAGTACAAGAAGTGAGCGAGGATGAGGACGATGGATGTGTTGCCAGACGCTGGAGAGGCCGAGGATTTATAGGCGGCATCAGCTACGCCAAACGATCGGCGGACGCCGGAGAAGCGGCGGGCGGGCGCGGACGTGGTTTTGGTGCCCATATATGCAGTTTTCAGGGGATTCGTTCCAGGGACCACGGTTTCATTTGCTATCCACTACTGTATAGGCCTGCAGATAGACAGGATAGAGACATAGTACGTCGCATGGCACCATGTGTATGGCAGTATGGGACTAATTAACTTTATTATTGGTTCTACTAGTACTTGCCACGTCACCGGCCTTGGAGCTCGATAGACCCCTCCCAAAACTAACCACGTGCAGGTGTCAAGGTTACCCAAAAAAAAAACACCCAACCCAGGGATTAGAATGCTGTGATGTGGGACTAGCTTGGGCATCTGTGTGCTAGTAGTACGACTCAAGGTTGAAAAGAGAAGAGCAACAAGTTACCAACCACGACCAATACTGTGAGTTTGACACGCTAATTGGAGCCAGCCAAGGCACCATTGAACATGCAACACGGTCAGGCCTTTGAGGCTACGACGCTGCTGCATGCGTTGCGAAGACCACAAAGTCACTTTTTCTCAGGTGACGAGAAGCAAGCAGGTGTAGCCCAACACGAGAAAGCAACTTTTTTTTTTCTCAGGACAATGGCGGTCTGGTGTATTTCGGTGGCCCTGTGCCCTCAGTTTTTGGGTCGCCGGCGCTCCCAGTTTCGGGAGGCAGGAAGAAAACCACAGACGTGACACCCGTCGTGGATCCCACATAAACAGTGACGACTGTCGGCCAGGGTGCGTCGTCCACTTCTGTGATTTCCTACCGGCCGGTAGTGTAGTTAGCCTCATCCACTGTTTAGGTCCACTCTAATAAATAATTAAATATACTACTTATGAACAAAGATGTAAATACACTCCTCCCTTTTCCCTTCTTGCATTCGCACTCAATGTGGTTACAAGGGTATTGATGTTAGGTCTTGTTTAGATTCAAAATGTTAGAAAAATTTATAACTGTAGCATTTCATTTGTATTTGACAATTAGTGTCCAATCATGGGCTAACTAGACTTAAAAGATTCATCTCGTGATTTATAACTAAACTGTAATTAGTTATTTTTTTTATCTACATTTAGTGCTTCATGCATGCATGTAAAGATTGATATGATGGAGAGAGAGTGAAAAATTCCAACTTTTTGATGCAATCCAAACAAGGCCTTACTTCTATTGCCTATTGGTAGCTTTTAATCCAAGGCCTCTTTAGTTCCGGATTTGGTGCACCCAAATCAGAACAGTAACTGTCACATCGCACTGTAGCAACTTTTGTTTTTATGTGGTAAAAATCATCCAAATTTTGACTAACTAGTCTCAAAATGTTCGTCTCGTAAAATACAATAAAACTGTGTAATTAGTTTTTGATTTCATCTATATTTGGTACTCCATGTATGTGTCGGCATTTCGATGTGATGGGAAATAGAAATTCTGCATAGTGAAATTTAGAGGTGAAATTTGGGAAGAGAATAAGGCCCAAGCATCAAGGGCACCAGAGGTAGCGGTAACAACTTTAACACTGCTGTAAACAGAAGCGACAAGCGAGCCAGCGTATCATCCCAACATGCTATAGTGACTTTTCTGACGACGATGGCGAATCTGGTGTGTTTCTGTGTTTGTACCCTCAGTTTTCAGGCGCGGATTCAATCAGGGTGGCGGCTCCGCCGCTCCCCAGTTTTCGCCTTTTCGGTAGGCAGCACAGACCGCAGACGTCACCGCGCCGCCGCGGTCTAGCAGCAATTTGGTCGTCCGTTTCCGTAGGTCTGGTCCAAAATAATTAAATACACAAACAAAATCGCACCTAAACTCCCCACATTTGGTCGCAAAAAAAAAAGACCTCCCCACATTTGTTTTCTGTCTGAACGATCGCTTTTTATTAGCAAGGAAACTTATACTAAGTTACTAGTACTAACAAATACAGTATATTACATTTGTCCCATATTATATATTTAAAAACTAAATAAGAGATATAATACTCTATCAATATCCTTCCATGCTCTATTTTGTTAGTTGGTTTCGTCGATAAAGGGAGCTCATGCTCCACATAGACACCATTCCTCTCATACTAATTTCTTTGGAGTAATCCTCAAACATTAAAACTATTGTAAGATGTTGTAAAAAAAAACTATTGTAAGATCCCAACGTTATGGAAGTGAATGACAATGCATCTTAAGCAATAAAAAACATATATTGATGGTTTAATCAGGTATAGCACAAGCCGCAGATTTAGCATCTGAAACCATTGGTTTTATAAAATTGATTCTTTATGCAGCCATCCATGATGAGGTCTATAGCTAGAGAGCATCCTCAACCGTTTGACAAATAGGCTTTGCATTCATGTATTTGCAAAAAGTCTAAAAAATACCTATCCAACGATTTGGCAAATGGGATTGGCATTTTGGTTAACTTGTCAAAAACCCGAGAATGCCTCCCATACATGCCAAGCCGGCTCGGGTTTGGCATTGCTCGCTCGCGAGAATCCCCCCCCCCGGCACGTAAGGATGACAACGGGTCGGGTTCGGATCGGGTGAAGTCTCCGTGCACCCAAAACCGAAACCCGAAACCAAAACCGATTCGGGTGGAAATTTATCACGAAAACCAAACCCGCAGACACCCAAAACCCGAACGGATACCCGAACCCCACGGATATATATACACATATTCACATATATAGATACGCATATTCACATGTATATATACACATATTCACATTATATACACACATATTTACATGTATATGTACACATATTCACATATATATACACATATTTCGGATATCCATTGGATATCCACGGGTGAAAAACCAAACCCGATAGGTTTCACGTACCCGAACCCAAAAACCGTGGGTGAAAAATCATCCCCAAATCCGAACCCGCAGGACCTGAAACCCGTAGATATCCGCCCCGAACCCGATCCGCTGCCATCCTTACCGCACGTACTCCCGCACATGCCTTCGGGTCTCCTCCGTCGAATTTTTCTTTTTTGCCAAGTGAATAATGCCAAACTATTAGAGATTGTTTTTTTAACTTTGGCATATTTAGTTGGGACTTGACAAACTCACTCATTTGCCAAACGACATATGCAAAACGGTTTGGGATGCTTTACTTACTATTTTTTTTAAGGAATAGGAGGGGTCAAAAGAGCCCCACTAAAGAAATTTATTAAACGTAACCAAAGTGATTACAAAGGAAGATGAATGTAACCACACTCTTCCCCTTCTTGTTTCTACTAGGATGCGCATAATTGTCTATTATTATCACTTACTAGAACATATTGTTAACTTATTTAGCCTGTATAAAAAAAGATTAATGTGTTTACCATCTACTCCATCCGTCCCATACAAAGTGCCATTACCAAAAACTACCTTTTCCAATTTTTGGAAAAATAAATTGTTTTTATCCCAATTTCTTGAAAATCTTCTGTAATACTTCCATTTTTCGGCTGGACAAGACAGGGCACCTGCGGCTATGAAGATCACCGATGTCGTGGCATCTTGGTCTATGGTCCGTGGGCTACTGCCTGCTGCTTTGCCTTTATGTTGCGAGCCTCTGTGGCCCCACTCACTCAAGTAGCATTAATAGCATCTAACCATGGATATCTTATTCGTTGGATCGTTTTTAGTTGGGTGATTCTGGGTGATGCTGATTTGTTGTGAGAGAAGAACATGGCTGGTCGTAAACGCTGATATGAATAAGCGAATAGGGCGATATCCTCTGCTGTCTCGACCGATTTTCAGGTCCAATTCTATTACACCTATGCGGTAGTACTAATAGTATCTATATTTAAGTTTTCATCCAAACCAAGTGAAAGGTCACAATGGCTAGAGGGGGGGTGATTAGCCTAATAAAATTTCTAGCAATAACACTAGATACCAAATTAGATAGCAAGGCGGCAAATGTGCAAAGCTAAAGCTTCAACTACTCTATGCAAGACGTCCTAATCAAAGCAAGGCTACTCAATCCAATGCACTACAACCACGGTGATCAAACTACACAATGTCGGTTCACCGAAACCAACCAAGCAATTCTACCCACGGGATTTACTCTACACAATGAGTGGTTCCCGACCGACCACAACAAGTAATTCTACTTTCCGGAAAGTAAGGAGGTGATGGAAGTTTATACCGCCGCGAAGCGTAGAAGATGGCCAATCACGGTGTAGTAGCCAATCACCTAGGAAGCTCAAGCACAATCACAAGGAGGTCGAAGCCTCGGCAATCACAAATCGACACAATGATTTTTACCGAGGTTCACTTGCTTCCCGGCAAGCTAGTCCTCGTTGTGGCGATACACTTGCTTGGTGAGTTGCCCGCTCAATTGGCTCGGTGCCAAAGACCCCAATGGTGAGCCGCAATCTCCACACAAGACAAGGATCCACAAGCCACGAGCAATCCACTAGAGTATCCTTTTGCGAACTCCCGCGGGGAAGGATCAAGAACCCTCACAAGAACCCGGTGTGGCCTCGAACAATCACCAAGTCGAGCTCAACCACCACCCGTTGCTCCAAATGCCTACGGTGACGGGAATCACCGAAGAGTAACAAGAATCCGCAGCTCACTCGATGAACAAGTGCCTCTAGATGCAACTCTCAATGCAAATCACTTGTTCTCACTCAAATCTCTCTCAAGATTAGCAAAGAAATCAAAGAGATGAGTGGGGGAGTGTCTCTCTTGCTCAAAGTATGCTCAAGTATGAAGAAATGGCGAAGATAAAACCCCAAGGCCGGCCAATGGTCTATTTATAGAGCCTCCTCCAAAAATAGCCGTTGCCCCTCGGGCTGACGCCGCAGCACGCGCCGGACGCATCCGGCGCTCTTCAGCGCGCCACCGGAGTCAACCGTTGGCTTCAAACACTGCTGACCTGGCGCGTCCGCCGCCTTACGCCGGACGCATCCGGCGCCCCCAGCGCACGCGCAGCGCGCAGCCCAGAAACTTTCTGGTCCGCGTCTGGCGCACGCCGGACGCGCCTCCACGGCGTCCGGCGCTCAGCCACGGCCAGCCAGCCGCCCGAGGCCGCCCACAATGCGCCGGACGCGTCCGGCGCCTCCTGGCCCGGCATCCGGCGCCCAGTGAGCTCGTCCACCTCTTGTTTGATCTTCGATGTCGCGCCGTCGTCGATCCAAGTCCAATCTCTTGCCTTGAGTACCAACTCCACCAAGTGTAGACCTCGTCTCAAGCACCGGAGTTAGTATTACAAGCACGACCACGTCGGTAAGAGTTAGCCCTCTAGTTAGTCTCTCATGCATCATGCAAAGTCGCAACTAGAGGCACTTAGAACCGCGAATGAACCGAGGAAACCCCTCTTGATAGTCGGTTATCGATCCTAAATGTGGTCACACTCGCTAAGTGTCTCGACCACTAAACCGGAAAGCCCTATCAAGTATACCTTCGCCTTGATCTCCATGGGCCTCCGTCGGAGCTTGATCATGCAATAAATCCACTTGTCCACCATCATGATCACCATGCTCCATCATCCACCGTCACGTTGCTATGTGTCTAACCACACTTAGAGCAAAGCATTAGCAACGTTGAGTGTCATTAATTACTAAAACCAAACCGGAGCTTTCAATCTCCCCCTTTTTGGTAATTGATGACAACCCTTCACAAAGCTCACAAAGATATGGAAAATGAATTCAATATGAAATTGAATTGCTTGCCCAAGACTTTTTGATCATGAATCTTGGATTGGACAAGCATTTCAATTCCGGTTTTGGTAGTGGTAGCTCCCCTACATGTGTGCATCAAATGTTTGGTCGATTTTCAAGCACACATGCATAGATGAAACTTGTGTGAGAGTTACCACAACCACAATGGTACTAAGGTTTATAGAATTGACCTTTGAAGCGTGATACCAATCGGAGTGCGATAATAAACCTTCCTTAGTACCATGGGAATCTAGACATCATCAAAACTCAAAATACCTCATGAGATCACATTATAAACAAGGTACTTGAATAAGAGAAACTCTATGTCTAGAAACCACCTATTCATGCTAGTACTTCATTTAATCAATCAAGTTCTATACTAGCATTACACCAAACAAGCATGAATATTGAATTTAGCTTGCAATGCTCCATATCATCATGTATGCACACACAATATGCAACAAATAGTCTATGAGCTTGCTCCCCTATTTGTATGCTCATGGTTGGGTCATATCATAAAAATTGATCCCCTTCCATTGCTCTTTGTGACTTATTTCTCCCCTTTGTCAACAATCACCAACAAGGGTGCATAAGATGAGAGAAATAAGTCAATTAACTATGGCCAAATCTAAATCACATGCCTAGAAAATGTATCTCGGTTTGAACCAAGGGCAAGCTTCTTTACACCTCATAAACATAAGGGTTATCTTGACCATGTTGAGATACACATTATGAGCAAGTGCTAAAGATTCAACACTAGGTTCACAAGCTCACAAACAAGTCATATGCCATCACTAGATCAAATCAAGCATAGAAACAATAGTGATGCCATATATCCTTCAAAATCATTTGAATTTCAATGAATGAGCCTAGTAAGATGCACATGTATACATGTCTACACAACTAGCAAAGGATGCATGAGATGCAACAACCAACTTTACCTTGCTATGTTGGAGGAGAGGCATGTCATATATGGGGTGCATCAATCCATGTTGGAGAAGCTAAGTATGTTCAACTCATTCCTCAACTTGCAAAATCTCTTCTCATCAAGAGGCTTGGTGAATATGTCGGCTAGTTGATCTTCGGTGCCAATGCTTTCAATGCTCACATCTCCCTTTTGTTGATGATCTCTAATGAAGTGGTGCCTCACATCAATGTGCTTGGTTCTAGAATGTTGAACCGGATTGTTTGTCATCTTGATTGCACTTTCATTGTCACAAAACAAAGGCACATGCTTGAACTTGATCCCATAGTCCTTCAAGGTGGCTTTCATCCATAGCAATTGTGCACAACAATTCCCCGCACTAATATATTCGACTTCGGCGGTGGAAAGTGCCACACTATTTTGCTTCTTTGAGGACCATGACACAAGAGATCTTCCTAGCACTTGGCATGTTTCACTTGTGCTCTTCCTATCAATCTTGCAACCGGCATAGTCGGAGTCAGAGTATCCAATCAACTCAAAGCTTGACCCCTTGGGATACCATAGACCAACATCTTGAGTACCCTTCAAGTATCTCAACACCCTCTTGGTTGCCGTCAAGTGGCTCTCTCTTGGAGAAGCTTGAAATCTTGCACACATGCACACACTAAACATGACATCCGGCCTTGAAGCGGTCACATATAGCAAGCTTTCAATCATTGATCTATATAGCTTTTGCTCAATCATCTTCCCACTATCATCAGTGTCCAAGCCACCATTGGTTCCCATAGGTGTACTAATGGCCTTAGCATCTTGCAACCCAAACTTCTTGATCATGCCCTTGATGTACTTGCCTTGACTCACAAAGGTGCCATTCTTCATTTGCTTGATTTGAAGACCAAGGAAGTAGCTCAACTCTCCAAGCATTGACATTTCAAACTCACTAGCCATCATCTTAGCAAACTCTTCACAAAAGAATTAATTTGTTGATCCAAAGATGATATCATCCACATAGATTTGCAACACAAACAAGTCATCTTCTATTTTCTTGGTGAAGAGAGTGGTGTCAACTTTTCCCATCTTGAAGCCTTTGGATATGAGGAAGTCCCTCAATCTTTCATACCATGCCCTTGGAGCTTGCTTCAAGCCATACAATGCCTTACTGAGCTTGTAGACATGGTTGGGCTTCTTGTCATCTTCAAAACCGGGAGGTTGTGCAACATACACTTCCTCATTGATGAAGCCATTGAGAAAAGCACTCTTCACATCCATTTGATAGAGCTTGATATTGTGGGCACAAGCATAGGCTAATAAGATTCTAATTGCCTCCAATCTTGCCACCGGTGCATAAGTTTCTCCAAAGTCAAGACCCTCAACTTGTATGTACCCTTGTGCCACTAGTCTTGCTTTGTTCCTCACTACCAATCCATCTTGATCTTGTTTATTCTTGAAGACCCACTTGGTTCCAATCACATTACGCTTCTTTGGCCTTTCAACAAGCTCCCACACATCATTCCTAGTGAAGTTGTTTAATTCCTCATGCATGGCATTTATCTAATCCAGATCCTTCAATGCCTCATCAATCTTGGTTGGCTCAATGAATGACACAAAGGAGTAGTGCTCACATATGCTAGCCAATCTTGATCTTGTTTGTACACCTCTTTGAATGTCACCAATGACATGATCTAGAGGATGATCTCTTGCAATGTGTGAAGGTTGAAGAACTAGCTCATTCGCATTGCTTGCTTGACCTTGATCTTGATCTTCATGTTGAGTACCACTTGTGCTTGCCTCATTGGAATCTTCTATCACAACTTGAGTTGGCACTTGCACTTCATCACCATCATCCACTTGCCTCGGCCTAATGTCACCAATGTCCATGTGTCTCATGGCATTACTCAATTGATCTCCACCTACATCATCTTGATTTTGATCTCCAACTTGAGAGCCTTGGGTTTCATCAAATTCAACATCATGAACCTCTTCCATTAGCCCACTAGACAAGTTCCACACTCTATAGGCCTTGCTAGAAGTAGAGTAGCCAAGAAGAAATCCCTCATCACACCTCTTGTCAAACTTGCCAAGTCTTTGTCCCTTCTTGAGTATGTAGCACTTGCAACCAAAGACCCGGAAGTAAGCAATGTTGGGCTTCCTTACATTCAAGATTTCATATGGAGTCTTCTCTAACTTCCCATGGCAATAGAGGCGGTTGCTATAGTAGCAAGCCGTGTTGATGGCATCACTCCAAAACTTCTCACTCACATTGTACTCAAGTAGCATGGTTCTTGCCATCTCAATCAAGGTCCTATTCTTCCTCTCAACTACACCATTGGATTGGGAGTGTAGGTTGGTGAGAATTGATGCACAATTCCAAGCTCATCACATAATTCCTCAACTCTTGTGTTCTTGAATTCACTCCCATTGTCACTTCTAATCTTCTTGATGGTAGTGTCAAACTCATTTTGCACCCTCTTGACAAATGACTTGAATAGATCATAGACTTCACTCTTGTCATAGAGGAAGAACACCCAAGTGTATCTTGTGTAGTCATCCACAATTACAAATCCATACTTGTTGCCCCCAATTGATGTATAGTGAGTTGGGCCAAACAAGTCCATATGCAACAACTCAAATGCTCTTGAAGTTGACATCTCATTCTTCTTAGGATGTGAGTTCCCATGTTGCTTGCCGGCTTGACATGCACTACAAGGTCTATCCTTCTCAAATGTGACATCATTCAAGCCTCTCACTAGATCATGCTTCACCAACTTGTTCAATTGCTTCATGCCCACATGTCCAAGGCGCCTATGCCATAGCCACCCCTTGCTTGACTTGCCAATCAAACATGATGAAAGTTGAGCTTCACTAGCATTGAAATCACAAGTACAAGCTTCCATGCCTAAATCCCTTGAAGATGATGTTTGCTTGATCCTTGCTCACTACCTCAACATGCTTGTCATCAAATATGCACTTGTAGCCAAGATCACACAATTGTGCCACCGACAAAAGATTGAAGTTCAAAGTATCAACTAGCAACACATTGGAGAGATCCTTGTCATTGGAAATTGCAACCTTTCCTAGCCCCATGACAACACCCTTGCTATTGTCACCAAATGTGATGGAGTTGAATCCACCATTGTCATTCTTGTCAAGTGACTTGAACATACTATCTTCACTGGTCATATGATTTGATGCACCACTATCAAGCACCCAATGCCTCCCTCCGGCTTTGTAATTCACCTATAAGAAGACATTAAGCTTTAGTACCCACTTTTGCTTGGGTCCTTGAAGGTTAGTCACTAGAGTCTTTGGCACCCAAATAGCTTTCTTCTTTGAGCTCATCCATGGTGTACCAATGAATCTAGCACTCACACCACACTCACTCTTAACAAGCATGTAAGAAGCATTCAACTTGTAAGAGGAAGCACTAGTGTTCTTGTTCTTACATGCATGCTCTAAATGACCCACTTGCTTGCAACTCTTGCAATAGCTACCATTGTTCTTCATAAAACAAGTCTTGTGAGGAGCAAAAGCAGCCTTGCCTTTCTTGGGGTTATAGCCCAATCCCTCTTTGTAGAGAGAAGCTCTTTGGCTACCCAAGCACATAAGCAAGCGGTCCTCACCACCATAAGCCTTAGCCAAGGTGTGATTGAGCTCCTTGACTTCCTTCCTAAGAGACTCATTCTCAACTACTAGTGTAGAATCACATGCATGACCAACACTACTAGATGAAGTAGAGGCATAAGAGCATGAAGGGCCAAGTGATGCAACAACAATTGAGTCATCAAGTGAATCACATGATGTGGACACACTTTTTTTTTCTATGTTCACCACTTGTGATTGCACTTTCTCTTGCTTCTTAACTAGAGAGGAATGAGCTTTTTCAAGCTTGGAGTGAGCAATCTCTAACTTCTCATGGTCTACCTTTAGACTCTCATAAGAAGCCCTCAACTCCTTAAGTTCTTGCTCAAGGTTTTGTTTATCCTTGCGCAAGCCCCTACATTCCTTCCTAGAGTCATTGAAAACACCTTTGCAATCCTCAAGCATGACAAAGAGTTCTTCTTTTGTGGTCTCATCATCATCATCACTCTCATCATCACTATCGGGTGGAGGTTTTACCTTAGTGGCCTTGGCCATGAAGCAAGATGATGGAGCACCAAATAGAGAAAGCTTCTCTGGAATGGCAATGCTTGCGTGCCCCTTCTTCTTCTTCTTCTTGGAATCATCATCATCACCACTTGAGGAAGATGAATCACTCTCCCAAGTTGCCACATGAGATTCACCCTTCTTCTTGTGATGGGAGGAATCTTTCTCCTCCTTCTTCTTCTCTTGCTTCTTCCCCTCCTTCCTCATGGCATCTTCATCATCACTTGCATAGGGACACTTGGCAATGAGATGATCCTTGCCATTGCACCGGAAGCACTTCATGGGACGGTCACTAGACTTAGATGAGCTTCTCTTGCTCTTGGACCGATATCCCTTCTTCATGAGCTTCCCCATTCTCTTCACAAGGAGTGCCATTTGTTCACTCACTTCTTCTTGATCACTTGAGCTAGAGCATGGCTCATCTTCACTTGAAGACTCTTCCTTCTTCTTCTTGCCCTTGCTCTTGGATGATGTGGCCTTGAATGCCACGCTCTTCTTGTCATCATCCTTCTTCTCATTCTCCTTCTTCTTCTTCTTCACCAACTCTTCCTTCTCATGATCTTCTCTAAACTCATCATCGGCCATGATCTCTTGAAGGACTTGGTTGGGTGTTGGCTTCTCCTTCATGGTTGTCTTCACCATGATGGTCTTCAACATGTCAAATCTCTTGGGAAGACACCTCATGAACTTGGTGGAGAATTGAGAGTCCTTGATTTCTTCCCCAAGTCCCTTGAGCTCATTGACAATGACTTGGAGCCTATGGAACATCTCCGGCACACTCTCATCCTCCTTCATTGAGAAGCTTGCAAACTTCTCTTGCAATATGTAAGCTCTTGCGGTCTTGACACTTTCGGTGCCCTCATAAGCTTCTTCTAGCTTCTTCCAAATGTCATGAGCCACCTCAAGGTTCTTGATGAGCTCAAAAGCTTTATCATCAAGCGCCTCATGGAAAGCACTCACGGCAATGTCATTTGCTTGTTGCTTCTTCTCTTCGGCCAGTGTTGGCACCGCACCCTCAACAAGCTCAAACTTTGTTTCCACCACTTTCCACACCTCAAGGTTGATTGACTTGAGATGACTCTTCATCTTGAGCATCCATTTGGCATAGTCATCACCTCGAAATGATGGTGCCTTCTTGGTGTTGTTGATATGCATAACCAATGCCATTGTTTCACCGTAGGATGTTAATCCAACTGAAACAAACGGTGCCTGGCTCCGATACCACGTGAAAGGTCACAATGGCTATAGGGGGGGTGAATAGCCTAATAAAATTTCTAGCAATAACACTAGACACCAAATTAGATAGCAAGACGGCAAATGTGCAAAGCTAAAGCTTCAACTACTCTATGCAAGCCGTCCTAATCAAAGCAAGGCTACTCAATCCAATGCACTACAACCACGGTGATCAAACTATACAATGTCGGTTCACCGAAACCAACCAAGCAATTCTACCCACGGGATTTACTCTACACAATGAGTGGTTCCGACCGACCACAACAAGTAATTCTACTTTGCGGAAAGTAAGGAGGTGATGGAAGTTTATACCGCCGCGGAGAGTAGAAGATGGCCAATCACGGTGTAGTAGCCAATCACCTAGGAAGCTCAAGCACAATCACAAGGAGGTCGAAGCCTCGGCAATCACAAATCGACACAATGATTTTTACCGAGGTTCACTTGCTTCCTACAAGCTAGTCCTCGTTGTGGCGATACACTTGCTTGGTGAGTTGCTGCTCAATTGGCTCGGTGCCAAAGACCCCAATGGGGAGCCGCAATCTCCACACAAGACAAGGATCCACAAGCCACGAGCAATCCACTAGAGTATCCTTTCGCGAACTCTCATGGGGAAGGATCAAGAACCTCTCACAAGAACCCGGTGTGGCCTCGAACAATCACCAAGTCGAGCTCAACCACCACCCGCTGCTCCAAACCGTCTACGGTGACGGGAATCACCGAAGAGTAACAAGAATCCGAGCTCACTCAATGAACAAGTGCCTCTAGATGCAACTCTCAATGCAAATCACTTGTTCTCACTCAAATCTCTCTCAAGATTAGCAAAGGAATCAAATAGATGAGTGGGGAGTGTCTCTCTTGCTCAAAGTATGCTCAAGTATGAAGAAATGGCGAAGATAAAACCCCAAGGACGGCCAATGGTCTATTTATAGAGCCTCCTCCAAAAATAGCCGTTGCCCCTCGGGCCGACGCCGCAGACGCGCCGGACGCGCTTCCTGCCGCGCCCGCCGGACGCGGTCCGGCGTCTTCGGGGCCGCGCCACCGGAGTCGACCGTTGGCTTCAAACACCGCCGACTGCGCGTCCGCCGCCGCGTCCGCCGCCTTACGCCGGACGCATCCGCGCCCAGCGCACGCGTTAGCCGCGCAGCCCAGAAACTTTCTGGTCCGCGTCTGGCGCACGCCGAACGCGCCTCCACGGCGTCCGGCGCTCAGCCACGGCCAGCCAGCCGCCCGAGGCCGCCCACAACGCGCCGGACGCGTCCGGCGCCTCCTGGCCCGGCGTCCGGCGCCTGCGTCTGGCGCCCAGTGAACTCGTCCACCTCTTGTTTGATCTTCGATGTCGCGCCGTCGTCGATCCAAGTCCAATCTCTTGCCTTGAGTACCAACTCCACCAAGTGTAGACCTCGTCTCAAGCACCGGAGTTAGTATTACAAGCACGACCACGTCGGCAAGAGTTAGCCCTCTAGTTAGTCTCTCATGCATCATGCAAAGTCACAACTAGAGGCACTTAGGACCGCGAATGAACCGAGGAAACCCCTCTTGATAGTCGGTTATCGATCCTAAATGTGGTCACACTCGCTAAGTATCTCGACCACTAAACCGGAAAGCCCTATCAAGTATACCTTCGCCTTGATCTCCATGGGCCTCCGTCGGAGCTTGATCATGCAACAAATCCACTTGTCCACCATCATGATAACCATGCTCCATCATCCACCGTCACGTTGCTATGTGTCTAACCACACTTAGAGCAAAGCATTAGCAACGTTGAGTGTCATTAGTTACCAAAACCAAACCGGAGCTTTCAC
>JAENPR010001341.1:0-170257 GCA_018135685.1 Themeda triandra | reverse complement strand
CTCAAAACTCACTCATATTACCTTTCACCATGGGGCTTGTAACCGTCACTTGGGTCTTGAGTAGTTGAAAGATAGAACGGTCAAGTCAAGCGCCATGTTTCTCGCTCTTCGATCAACTATTATCCCAGAGTTTTTGCAAGGTTTTGAAATAAAACTCAGAGTTCCTTGTATGAACCTTTCAAGTATCTCATTTGTGGTATTTCTGAATCCTTTCTAAGGCATGAGTAGTGTATGCCTTCTCTCTTCTCTCAGAATATGTGGTATTTGTGGAACTAAGGCATGGTGGAAAGTGCCTTCTCTCTCTCACCCTACTTTCTAAGGCTTATGTGGAGCTCATAGGTGGGGAGACACTCAAACTCACTTGCATATATTGCACAGTTAAGACATGGATCCAATAGGAACTAAAATAATAATAAAGTCATATGTGCATGTGAATGAGGAAATGGAATGGATAAGATGATGATAGGATGATGGTGATAAGAAAATGATCATGAGGGGTACTTAACTGATGAACATCTACTTCTACACTAGCTCCTTTGGGGATAACATGACTCCCTTTATTCGGAAACCTTGAATCTTCTTGAATGGAAGGACTTGGCTACTCTTTCTTTTTCTTTCTTTCTCTTTTTTTTTAGAGCAACCAATCCTCTGGAAACAAAACTTTTAGCACAGGGAGTGTATAACTTGCAATGATAATAACTGGAGCTTTTTATGTAGGCAAATAGGACGGCGATGATTATTTCTAGATGTTCACTCCCAGAATAGGAGTAGAACCTTTTCTGAATGATGTGAACTGAATGGCGTATGTATATGTGGATAGATGAATGGATGGATGCGTACTCCCAGGGTAGGAGCAGCATAAGTGCGTATCTCCAGGGTAGAGATAGCACAATATGTGGGGAATGCGTACTCCCAGGATAGGAGTAGCATAAGTGCGTATCTCCAGGGTAGAGATAGCACAATATGTGGTGGATATGGATCTATATGTGGGTGGTACTTCGAGGAACAGAAGTAGCACAGAATGAATGTAGTATTTATAAAATGGGTGCATGCTTCTGAGGACAGAAGTAGCATAGATCAATGGATGGAGAGCACATAATTTTGACTTTAACTGCGTGACTAATTCCTTATGGGTCCACAGCATAACCACACTCAATGCCTATAAAGTCTACACTCAAACCTACAATATGATCTATATAAACAGAGATGGGTCTTTCCTAATCTAGTAAGCATGAATATATGGCCGTGGTAGGAATTTGAACCCTCATCATAAAGGAACTCATCATGCGAATTTAATATTTTCAAAGATAAATTCTCCGAACTCTAGTATCTCTAGGAACAAGATGGACAAAAGCCCAAAACTTTCCCATATCATACCCGTCAACCACCTAGACTTAGATCAAGTGTTTGCTACCCACAAGTTTCGGGTTGAGCAAATCTCAAATCTAAACAGTTGTGTCCAAAACTCGGGAGAGTGCAAGGTTGAAAATTAGGTACTTGAAAGGAATTACGGCCGAGCAACTATTCATCATCTCCATGTAGAGTTTATTCTAGGGATCACTTTTAAAGACAGATTGCAAGAGCTCTCCAAAAGTAGAAAAGATAAATAAGGAAATCTTTCGGGTTTCTATGGTTATGCATCTTTTTTAGTTGTTTTAACAAAGCATACTTTAATAAAGCATAAATATATAAGTTGGAAACACTTAGCTTGGTACTGCTCTCCCCCAAGCTGGATGTTGACATAGTCTGCTGATGTTGCTGACAGGCACTGAAGACGTTCTAGTCCTCCAGGAGTGTTGTAGATAGTTGCTGTTGGAGACAGCATTCAATTGTCGCGGGCAGCACTCCAACAGGGGACTGGATGTCCTTCTGCTTGTTAGCTCTTATTGATCCTTGATGTTCTGTGAAGCTCAAAATAGACAACAAAGCTTGTGGAACTAATTAAGCGTTAGTGATAAAACCTCTAGGCCTTGGTTGTCTAGAACTTGCCTAACTTTAAAACTCATTCTAACAGGTTCACAAGAAATATTTTTATCTTTTTATTATTTAAGGAATGCAGACGGGGGAAATAAATATGCTTTGAAATTATTTTTGTGCCACCACGGTGAATGGTTATCCACATGGGGCTTAATGATTTTACGGATGCAAATGCACAACATCTTTATTTTCTTTTCTAATGCAAAGATAAAAGAGTAAAGATGCAACAAAGATGCAAGTAGGGAAATAAATATACTAAGTTAAAAATATAATGCTGAAAAGTAATGCTTTGATAAATACCAAGTTACCTCTTGGCGCGGCGTTCGGTGATTTTAAGTCCTCCGAACAGGACTTGTCATGTTCGCTTATTTTTCAAGGGCGCATTGGTCGGCGCCTCGATGATGTCGCCTCGTGTGTAGGAGTTGATTCGATTTTGCTTTTACTTTCCACACCTTCTTTGTTGGAGAGGATGACCTTGAGGAGGAAGTTTCTTGGGGCACTTGGTTTTCTTCGGTAGCACCTCTTCGGGTTCTTCTACAATGTTCTTCTCTTACGGGTACCGATCTTCATATCTCGAACACTTCTCCTCATAGTTGGCCCATCCATCGTAGTGATGTTCTTCTTGTTACGCGACGGGTACGCTGCCTTCTCCTTGTTCTGTTCTTCTTGGGCTCCTCGGTGATTATATAATTATTATTGAAGTAGCGGCGTACCTTCTCGGTGGGAAAGTGGAAGTGAATCTCTCCGTCCCAATATAGATGATAGCTCGGTGGTGTTCGGGAATGGTCTTCCTAGGATGATTGGAGGGTCGTAGTCATCTCCCATGTCAATGACTAGGAAGTCCGTAGGGACATAATGGTCATCTATCTGGATGAGGACATCCTTCACTTCTCCTTCGACGAAGCGGAATGTCCGGTCGCCATCTGCGCACTGTGCATAGGTAGGCTCCAAAGGCATAGTGCCATATAGGTACTCATAGGTTACCTTGGCCATAATGTTGACGCTTTGATCCGGTGTCACAGCATGCCTTTATTGAAAGAGCTTGTTGATGGAGCATTGAATGGTTGGGACACCTAGGTCATCCTTCTTGATTAGACGTGGGGATCTCGAGTAAGTGGTCATGCTCCTTGTGGACCGCAGGTGACCATCCTCACCGTCTCCGTCTTCTTGGTCTTCTTATCTTTGTTCTTGCTCTTCTTAGCTGGATTCTTCTTCTTCTCACTGTTCGTTGATGAGGGTGTCTTTGAACCGAGCTGACTCTGTTTTTGAAGAAGAAGGTTTCTCTCTTGCCCTTGATGTTGAAGATGATCTTGGCAGTGTTGGCATACATGATGGCTCCAGCAGTGTTCAAGAATGGTCGTCCTAGAATGATAGGGGACCTTTCATCACTGCCTGTATCCACTATCACGAAGTTTGCAGGGACATACGAGTTGCCTACTCGTACACAAATGTCTTCAAGTACTCCCAAAGGGACACGGAGTGACTGATCTACAAGCTGCAAGCACATGGTTGTGTATGTTAAGGGGTATCTGAATAGCTTCTCATATATCACTTTTGGCATGATGTTGATGCTTGCACCGAAATCACAGATTGCCTCATTAAAGTTAGTACTTCCAATGGAGATCGGAATGACCGGTCTCCCGGATCGCCCTTCTTGATTGGCGAGTTGAGTCTATCCATGACCCCTTCGATGGATCACTCCGGCTATCTTCTACATTGAATATATCAACAAGATTTGCGGTTTCGAGCTCTTCGGGTTGTCCCGCGGTTTACCTTGGCCAATGGAGGGAGCAAGGTTAACAAGGCATTTGTACTGCGACTCAAGTATCTTGTTGAAGCCGAAGCCGACTCTTGATGGCATTGGAAAAGCCATCCATTCTGTTGCCGAGTGTCTCTAGGACCTTGTCATTTGATGTTAGCTTCTTGGACCAGATTGTCCATCATCTTGCCTTGATTCAAAGCACTAACTCTCTCAAAGGCGGCCGGTTGTAATTATTGTAGGAGGAGTTGTTACCTTGATAGTTGCACGAATAATTGCACGAGTAGTTAGGCCTCTGCTGCTGATTCCAACCTTGATTCTGCGAGGACGATAGTAATTATTGTTGTTGTTGTTGAGGTAGTTCACGTCCTCCTTCGGCTACGGGCGGTTAGCACCCGTGTGCCCGGTCTCTCCACACTCTTCACATGTCATGCGAGCATCATGTATATGCATGACTTCTTTCTTCTCTCGTGGCTCTCTCATCGAGCCTCTTCATTAGCAGATCCATTTTGGCGTACGATGTCTACCTCCTTCAAATGGTGCATTCCTCCACCTCTCTTGCGGGTCCGAGTTCTTTCTTCACTCCAACCTTGGTTGGATGCCATCTTCTCCACAAGAGCCGTGGCTTGAGGAATAGTGAGTGATAAGAATGCACCACCAGCAGCGGCATCCATCGTCTCACGTGTGCTTGTTGCTAAGCCCATGGTAGAATGTCTCGCATAAGCGGCCAATTCTCCATGCCATGATGAGGACACTCGAGGATGTAATCTTGAAAGCGCTCCCAAGCTTCCGGGGACAGTCTCATCATGATGTTGCTTTGAAAGCTTGATATCTTCCCGCGAAGAGCATTTGTCTTGCCCATGGGGAAGAACTTCGCCAAGAAATTGGTGGAACATAGTGCCCACGTAGTATTCTTCTCCTTATTGGCGTAGAACCACGCTTCGCTCTCCCCAAGAGTGAGAATGGGAAGAGGCGAAGTAGTATAGCATCTCTGGGGACATCCTTGATAGTGAATGTGCTACAAATCTCCGAAAAGTGTTGGAGATGAGCACTAGCATCTTCATGGGCCTTCCCACGAACCGGCTTGCTTGCACCATGTTGATTAGCGCGGGCTTGAGCTCAAAAGCTCCTTCGATGTCCGCACTGGTCCAAGACGAATGTTGGTCGTAGTTGGAGCCGAGAACTCGCGGAGTGACTTGTTCGCCATGGCTTCAAACGCTGGTGTCAAGTCTCGCACGAAAGGTTGACTTTACGCTTCGACAAACTTCCAAGTTGAGTTGATGATGATGATAGATTGGTCTTCTTCAACTTGCTTCTGGCCTTCCTGAATAAAGCTTCTGGATTGTCAATATAGTTATCAGGAAGAATTGTCTTTTTCATACATTACCCTGCATAAGATATAAAATAGACGAAAGACAAGGGTAAGGCTGTATGAGTAGAGAATGGTGACAGTGCTCAATCTCATTATGTAGTGCAATGCTGCTCATTATCCATTGGCTTTCAACCTTCCCCGGCAACGGCGCCAAAAATGCTTGTTGACATTTCTAACGCCACTCAGTGTTAGGTTGTCATCCCCAACATGGCGCCAAAAATGCTGGTACTAAATAATGCAACTGCTACTAGAAATAAATATGGGATCCGCAAGCGCACGGATAATACCGATGTAGCATTTTAACCAGGAGTAATCCAGGTATCGTTATTTATATTTTTACCACTTTGGGAAGGGAATGCCTTGGATAATGAGTGATGAGCAATGCACATGCGATAATGGAGAGCTTAACCTTGTCTCACGTATCGATCATCTCATACGGGGTAAGTGTCACATAAAATATAGGAATGAATGATAAATGACATAAGATAAATGAGAGCAATTAGCCACATAAAATAATAGTAATAAGCCATCTCAACTTAGCACTCTAAGCTTATAACACTAGCATGGACTAGGACGATCTAGGGTATAATCCTATGTTATTCTAACTACAAAGTCAAAGCATACGATGATTAGTGCAAGAATATCTAGCAATCATGGCGGGAAAAGGTTACATCTATGCATAGTGATATTACCAGAAAAGACAAGAGACATAGCAATGACTTCAATGTAATAGGTTGTTCTACTAAGACCTACCAACGGGGATGGAATACAAAGGACTCAACGGAACTGTCACTTCCGCGATCTACCACACGACCCGGCCAATAGGGTGCAATCGCGAGATAAATACGGTCTAGGCACCATGCCTACACAATATTTACCACTCACCCATCGATCTAATGAGCAAGCGCTATACGATCCTATGCATAAACATAATTCTAGTCCAACTATGCTAAACATATAATCAAAGTAAACTAAGAACAATATAATTAAGAACATAATCAAATAGAGCAAAGTCAAGTCGATATAATAGAATAGAATAAAGTACTACTCATAGTATCACGAACAATGATGAATATTACAAGAATGTAGAGGGGAATTACCAAGAACTCCGACAGATCCGGACTCCAAGCTAGGCTTGATTCCCTCTAGATCTATTCCTATGTAGCTATGCTACTAAACTATGGAGCTCTAATTGAGATGGTGGCTCGGCTTCTCGAATTCGATGAGAGAATGAACTCTTGAATGAATTAGGGTTTCACCCGGGGCCGGGGGGCTCAAATATATAGCCCCCTAGGATGAACCATAGCCCTCGGATCAAACCGACCTAAATGGACGATAATTATTCATCCTCAAAGGCGGTGGAGCGGGATCCATGAGACTCCACCGATTGGTGGAGGTGGGGAGTTGGCCGACTCCCCTGGTCGGCCGACCGCACCCTACCGGCCAGTGGGCCCCGGCTTCTAGGGTTTGCCTTCCGGAGTCTTCTAGATTATACAATTTTACCCGTTCGGTCTTTATCTCTATGTAATCATGACATGTGGGCCTCCTTTGGTTCTCTTTACGATAACCCCCTGCGAGAAATAGACAATCACCAAAACTCGTGGAATTCACATCGGTGTAACCCCTATATCTAACAGGTGAACTCATATTAGTCCTTTCTCTTGCTGCGTTGACGGTATAAAATTGATACTTAACGATCGTCAACACTGGGCTCTTCAATGTCTCTTTTTTTCTTGTGGAAACTTGCCGGAAGGTCAAAATGGCTTCTTTTGTCCTATCTATTCCACACTAAACAGGACAAGGGGTAATCCTACTAAAGCTAGTGATACACTAAATTAGCAGACATCAAGATCACTATCAAAAAACTTAACACCGATTGCTTCCCCGGCAACGGCGCCAAAAATTGCTTGTTGGTATTTGTTAAGTGCAACTAAAATAAGAAGGATTCCGCAAGCGCACAGAATATACCATTGTAGCATTTTACCGGGAGTAAACCAGGTATCGTTATTTATATTTTACCACGGGAAGCAAGGGTTAAAGAATCGATAATTCACCATCATGTATCTACTAACTTAGTAAACCAACTAGACTAAAGCGGGGGTAAATGATTTATATATATATAAGGTAATATAAATAATAAAGCACACATGAGAATTCTATGATAAATGAGTAGCTAGTTAAAGTAAGAGGACAACGGGAGAGATCAAGATTCCTAACTACTTCTCTAATACTTTGGTTCTAGGATAACAGGGAACGGTTAGATATAGCGATCACACAATAGCACTTTGGAGCAGCAGGTCCTTTCCAACTCTCGAAGAAGACCGGGTAAAGAGTAGTTGGGAGAAGGCTGCCGAAAGCTCTACGAAACACCAACCCGAACGTGGTGGAATACGAAGGCCCGACAGTAGCCGTCACCTCTCAGGGCTACCACAACTATCCGTGGGATTGGGCAAAGCAACCTCGGGTAACCTATAGTCTAGACACCATGCCTACACTATCGATTACTACTCTAATTACTTAAGATAACTAGAGCACTCAATACGAGCGAAGATCCCATGCCAAAATATAACAACTATACTAATCATACATATGAAGGCATAAAGTAAATAGAGAAGATAAATGTATTAAAGTATAAGTCTTACAAAGAGTAGATACAAAGACATACCAAATCTCTGAAGACTTCTCCAGAACCGGAGCGCAGCTCCGCTCTCCCTAACTCTCATCTAGATCTAATCTACTACATTGAAATGTCTAGCTCTAATTCTCTAGAGAAGAGAAGTCATCCATTCAAGGGACGCCTCTACAACTCTGATCCCGCTGGGAGATAATGAATTAGGGTTTAAGGGATGCCTCCTCCAAGGGCCAGGGGCCCTGCTTATATAGCCCTCTAGGATGCACCACAGCCCTCGGATCAAACCGACCTAAACGGATGATTATTATTCATCCTCAAAGGCGGTGGAACAGGGATCCGCGAGACTCGTTCTGATTGGTCGAGATGACGGGTCGGCCGACCAAGGGTGGGAGTCGGCCGACCCTTGGCTGGGCCCAAATGGGCTCATATTTTGTGGGCTGATGGATCTCTTCGTTAGCTTCGATTCGCCGCGTGGATCACCTAAATCGGAGTTCGTATGAGGGAGATATGCCCGTTTTACTCCGGACAGCTCTTGGAGCACAATTGCAATCTTCCGGATGGCGTAACTTTGTCGTCTGACTCGATTTGGGTGAACCAAAACTCTATTTCATGTGTCTCGATGAGCTCTATGCAATGGTGCACTTTATTCCATCATTTGACATACTTCCATTTGATGATTCTGGTACTTTTCTAGTTTAGTCCCCGCAAAATGGACATTTACCAAAACTCGTGGAATTCCATTAGTGTAAGCCCTATATCTAGAAGGTAATTATGTTTAGGTCCCTTTTCATGTCTAGTTGACGGTAAAAATTGGCACTTAACGACCGTCAACAACTCCCCCAAGCTTACCTTTTGCTCGTCCCTGAGCAAAGATGAACTCAGTGTGGATCAGGAGTTGCTACAATGCTTTCACGCCTCAAAAGTACACATACGTTCAAACAAGAACTCTCCTCTCGAATTAGAGTGAACTATTCGACTCAAAACTTACTCATATTACCTTTCACCATGGGGCTTGTAACCGTCACTTGGGTCTTGAGCAGGTTGAAAGACGAACGGTCAAGTCAAGCGCTATGTTTCTCGCTCTTTGATCAACTATTATTCTAGAGTTTTTGCAAGATTTTCAAATAAAACTCGAGTTCCTTGTATGAACCTTTCGAGATCTCTCATTTGTGGTATTTCTCGGATCCTCTCCAAGGCATGAGTAGTGTATGCCTTCTCTCTTCTCTCAAAATATATGGTATTTGTGGAACTAAGGCATAGTGGAAAGTGCCTTCTCTCTCTCACCCTACTTTCTAATAGGCTTATGTGGAGCTCATAGGTGGGGAGACACTCAAACTCACTTGCATATATTGCACAGTTAAACCATGGATCCAATAGGAACTAAAATAATAATAAAGTCATATGTGCATGTGAATGAGGAAATGGGATGGATGATAAGATGATGATGATAAGGAAATGATTATGAGGGGTGATCACTTGGTGAACATCTACTTCTACACTTGCTCCTTTGGGGATAACATGACTCCCTTTATTCGGAAACCTTGAAACTTCTTGAAAGGAAGGACTTGGCTGCTCTCTCTTTCTCTTTCCCCTTTTTTTCTTTTTTTTTCTTTTTTTTTCTTTCTCTTTCTTTTTTTTTTTAAAATAGCAACCAATCCTCTCGAAACGAACTTTAGCAACGGGGAGTGTATAACTTGAAATGATAATGACTTGGAGCTTTTATGTAGGCAAATGGAACAACGATGATTATTTCTAGATGTTCACTCCCAGGATAGGAGTAGAACCTTTTCTGGATGGAATGAAATGAGTGGCATATGTATATGTGGATGGATGGATGGATGCGTACTCCCAGGGTAGGAGCAGCATAAGTGCGTATCTCCAGGGTAGAGACAGCACAATATGTGGGGAAATGCGTACTCCCAGGGTAGGAGCAGCATAGGTGCGTATCTCTAGGGTAGAGATAGCACATTATGTGGTGGATGTGGATCTATATGTAGGTGGTACTTCTAGGGACAGAAGTAGCACAGAATGAATGTAGTATTTATGAAATGGGTGCATGCTTCTGAGGACAGAAGTAGCATAAATCAACGGATGGAGAGCACATAGTATTGACTTTAACTGCATGACTGATTCCTTATGGGTCCACAGCATAACCACACTCAATGCCTATAAAGACTACACTCAAGCCTACAATATGATCTATATAAACAGATGGGTTTTCCTAATCTAGTAAGCATGAATATATGGCTGTGGTAGGAATTTAAACTCTCATCATAAAGGAACTCATCATGCAAGAATTTAATATTTTCACAGATAAATTCTCCAGAACTCTAGTATCTCTAGGAACAAGATGGACAGCAGCTCAAAACCTTCCCATATCATACCCGTCAACCACCTAGACTTAGATCAAGTGTTCGCTACCCACAAGTTTCGGGTTGAGCAAATCTCAAGTCTAAACAGTTGTGTCCAAAACTCGGGAGAGTGCAAGGTTGAAAACTAGGTACTTGAAAGGAATTACGGCGAGCAACTATTCATCATCTCCATGTAGAGTTTATTCTAGGGATCACTTTTAAGGCAGATTAATAGGAGCTCTCCAAAAGTAGAAAAGATAAATAAGGAAATCTTTCTGGGTTTCTAAGGTTATGCATGTCTTTTTTTTTAGTTGTTTAGCAAGCTCTATAAATAAATAGACAAGTTGGAACACTTAGCTTGATACACGGGGGATGCTCTCCCCAAGCTGGATGTTGACATTGTCTGCTGATGGCTTTTTTTTTTGTTTTTTAGCCATGGTGAGGGCTTCGGCTCCGCCTCCTCGAGCTCCTCCGGCTCCTCCTCTCTGTCCATCCGGCGGCGGGGGCTCCGCTGCGTAGCCATGGCCGTCCTCCCCCCGGCCCCTTCTCTCCTCCCTGCCTCTCTCTCTCCTCGCCAGCGGGGCCCGCGCGTCCTTTGCGGAAGCTCCGTACCAACTGCAAAGAAGCCGGATGCCCGTTCGAACGCAAGGCTTGCGTGATGTTTACAGGACGCCGCTGCAGCTGTTGAGTTACGCAAAAGCGTTTTGCGTAGTGCCTTGCGTACCCCGCTGCAGCTAGCCTAAGGCCACGAGCGAGCTAGGGGCCGGTCAGCCGGTGGGCTGCTAGTAGCTTTACTATAGTATTGTTGACACTCAAATTGGGTCTATGGTAATAAAATAGGCCCATAATAATTGTTTAGCCCAATCTAAAGAAAAACCATATGAGTGATAAATTAATAGTACCACATTGGTTTTTCAACGGGATAAGACCACCCCTACCCCCTATAAAATAAGGGGTACATGGCCGATTGATCCCATCCACATCAATCAACAAAACACAATACGATCAAACATGATCTAATCTATCTCCTCCTACCTCTAGCCCTAATCTCTCATCTCCCTCCTCCTTCTTCGTCGCCACCGCCATGAATAGGTGATCGACGACCACACAAGCCCTAGAGCGGTCAGGCCGACTAGGGCAGCCCATAGCTGTCGTACGCCCACAAGGGGTCCGTCTCGGGCGTGTGGGGTTTAGGGTTTCAAGAGACTTCGTCGGCGTGTCTTGCGTATCACGCTCCCGGCGAGGCTCCTCCGGCGACGTGTCTTGCGTATCGCGCTCATCGCTGGAGGCACAAGGTCCAGGTGTGGACATCTACCAGGCGCCGGCCGATCCCCGTATTCGGCTTGCCCTACATCGAGTGATCTAGCTCCCTACCCGGTGTGTTGACCTAGTTTTAGCGTCAACACAATTTTTTGGCGACTCCGCTGGGGAACGATTGCTTCGGCTCTACTTTGTAGCTGAATCTTTCTGACCTAGCCTATCCATTAATTTCAAACTTTGTGTTCGCCATCACAGTTGCATCTGGCCCAAAAGGCCGATCGCATCTGGTTTTGATCTCCCGTGATTTTTGTGCTATTCATCGGAAGAATTCAGCAAGGAGGTCAAAGATCTAAGTCATGGAGTACCAAGGGGATTCATCGCATTATTACTACAATAGTCCCGAGTTAAGTGGGGCTGGTAAAGAAGACTATATGAAGGTACAAAATTTTTCTTTATTTCTTACTGGTACCACCTTTGTATGGTTTACATCTTTACCAGAAAATTCTGTTGGATCATGGTCTTGTTTAGTGAAGTTGTTCTATAAACATTTTGGCAAGACCAATAAAAAAAGGCCGATTACAATTAAGTCATCGGCTAAAGGTCAATCCGAATTGGTCCCTTCGGCGCCAGAAACCGATAAGACCAGTTTAGGAAAGACTAATGTTATACCTCCCGGTATGAGATTGTCCTATTGTTACTTTGATCAACAGGGCAAGCTTGTTTTTAGGAAGCAACCTAAATTGGTCCCTTTGGCGCCTGAAACCGATAAGACCAATTTAGAAAGGGTTAGCACTATACTTCCTGGAGATGCAAATCCTTCACCTTGCAATAAAGTGCTTTCCATGGCTAAAACTTTGGAGATAAATAATCCAGCCATCTTGATCCGGCCGGACCAAGCCGATTCCATTATTGGAAAGAATGTGATAATCGGCAAGCCAAGAGAGCCTAAGAAGGGAAAGCAGATCTTAGACCGTGAAGTGGTACTAGAGAAGTCCAATGACAATCAGGAGAATCTCAAGATTACTATCAAGCCTTCTGGGCTCGGGGGGCAAGCCCAAACTCCCAGAGATAAGCAAAAATCGGTTAGTAATACTATTATGCAGAAGATAATGACTAAGCCAACTTTAAAAGTCGGCCAAACCGATTCTAATATTGCTAAGCAGAAAAAATCCGCAAGACCGATTTCTCAAATCGGTCAAGCTAGTTATAAGCGAGAAACACAACAATGCGTTTCTCATGGCCGATTGAGCTATAGCCAATCGAGCCTCAACAAAGTAAGACTGATTAAGCCAGTTTCATGTAAACTTGCTAATCAGGTCCAACAAAAGATCAATGAGCGAGTTGTTGCTAAAATTATTTCTACAGGTGCTATAACCAAAGAAAATGATGGACCGATTATCGTTGATAATACGGACCAATCAAACATTGAGAAGATGTCAAGAGGCACTAGTGCTAGCAATCATGAAGCCCAAAGCAAAGCATCAACTCCTAAGAATTTCAAGCCACCATGGTGTCCTGCGGGTGTGTCAAGAACACAAAAGCGTAAACTTCAGCGTACTCGATGCATGAAGGACACACTTATTGTAGTGCCTACCAATGAGACTTTGGTTGATTCGGTTTCCACTATTGATGATCTCGCTTTTGTGCATGTAGAGCCTTCTGAAGGTCATGGTGATTGCATACCCCAGGATGCTATTTTCAAAAGGCCATCGACCCGGTGAAACACCTTAGAGCATTGCATGTGACAGGGTATATCAATGACAATTTGGTCAATCACATGTTGGTAGACACCGGGGCCAGTGTGAATTTGATGCCTTATTCGCTTTACAAGAAGCTTGGTGGATCTGATGAGGAACTAGTTAAAACCAAAAGAAAGATCAATGGAATTGGAGGAAAATCTACTTTGGTCAAGGGACTTGTCTCAATGATGCTTACCATTGGAAGCAAGACATTAGCCACCAAATTCTCCATTGTAGAGGTGCAAGGGAACTATAGCTTGATCCTTGGGCGAGAATGGATTCATAATAATCAATGTGTGCCTTCAAGCTTGCACCATTTCCTCATTCAGTGGGTGGGTAACAAAGTTGAAATTATTCATGCAGATTTATTCACCTACGCTATGCTTGATGCCCCTACGCCTGCGGGACATGGTGATATAAAATGCTTATCAGGGAGAGATCTTACTGGTTTTGAGTCAATAGAGGAAATCATGTGCCGATCTCTCTAGAGCCGATCGACGATCGGCTCCATATCATCATATTGTATAAAATTTGCTTGAAACATGAATGACATCAGCCAATCTATGTAAGCAAGTTGATGTTGGAATTATTCCATGGCCGATGCATGATGGACAAAACTTAGAAGCCGATTGTAGATTCAATTAATCGAGCTTTTATGAATTCTCTATCGACACATCAGCTCTTCGTGCATGGAGGCTTTATCTTGATTAATCGGCTTGCAAATAAGGCCAATATGTTGGCATGATTATTGTTTCTCATAATGGTGCACTATTTGAGACATCAAGCCGATTAAAATCATATTTGCATCAAACACTAGAGCCGAACATGAAGTTCTTTTATTCGGCTTGGATTTATTGCACTCCATGCAGGTAAAACATGTTGAGCCCTATAGAAGACCAACATGTTTATCTCAACAAGTATCTGGCTTTGACGTCGGTGGGTGCAAACTTCATATATAAGAAAAGCCGATACATCAAACTACAAGTTTGCACTATACAAACAAAGAGAAATTGGCTTAACCAACTGTTATAGTCGGCTTAGCCAATTCTCCTAAAATCCGTGCTATTGATTTGTCTAAAGATATCTCTAATCGGTCTAGTTCGTGATTCTAGTACCAATTTAGTTGATTGGAGGAACCCCACAAAGTAGTACGAAGATGACAAAACAAGGACAATTGTGGGAACAATCCATGGACTTTGATCAAGCTCATCAAGAAGAAAACTAAGGATATCTCAAAGAGGTGACATCGGGAATATAAACAAGAAAGATAAGTTTGACAGGAAGTCACCAAATTGGGAAATTCTTATTAGGATGATCAAAGTGAAGCTTGAAAACTCATATAAGCTGGAGATGATGCAAAGTTGATAGTCTCCCAAGAGCAATCAACGGAAAGTGCTTAAGGAGTATTTTCCAAGTGTTTGGCAAGAAGCCTAGTGCTCTTCCAAACAATGGCCGATACATGTATCGCCCTTAGAACAAAAATGGCCGATGTATACATCGCCCTTAGTTGCTGACCAGCCGATGTGATGGGTATCGTTGCTAGTCAGTTTACAGGTCAAAAGAGTGTTTTCAAGTTCAACGTCATATTCACTTGAAAACAGGGGGGCATGTGTTGACACTCAAATTGGGCCTATGGTAATTAAATAGGCCCATAATAATTGTTTAGCCCAATCTAAAGAAAAACCATATGAGGGATAAATTAATAGTACCACATTGGTTTTCCAACGGGATAAGACCACCCCTACCCCCTATAAAATAAGGGGTACATGGCCGATTGATCCCATCCACATCAATCGACAAAACACAATATGATCAAACATGATCTAATCTATCTGCTCCTACCTCTAGCCCTAATCTCTCCTCTCCCTCCTCCTTCTTCGTCGCCGTCGCCATGAATAGGTGATCGACGACAACACAAGCCCTAGAGCGGTCAGGCCGGCAAGGGCAGCCCATAGCTGTCGTACGCCCACAAGGGGTCCGTCCCGGGCATGTGGGGTTTCGGGTTTCAAGAGACTTCGTCGGCGTGTCTTGCGTATCGCGCTCCCGGCGAGGCTCCTCCGGCGACGTGTCTTGCGTATCGCGCTCATCGCTGGAGGCACAAGGTCCAGGTGTAGACATCTACCAGGCGTCGGCCGATCCCTGTATTCGGCTTGCCCTACATCGAACGATCTAGCTCCCTACCCGGTGTGTTGACCTAGTTTTAGCATCAACAAGTATAATAGGGCATAATCGTCAGTCGCCGATTGGCTCACTTGGTCACTCTTTGTCACCAGTGATCATCATCATGCATGAGATCGACGCAACTAGTTTATAGAACGCTCACGGTCGATAATAGAAACAATCAAACAAAAGATAGGAATATAATTCAGCATATATGCCGATGTATGGGAACGGATGTGAGGCGCATAATATGCAGATATATGTGACAGTTCCAAGCATGTCGGAAAAAAAAAGTTCCAAGCATGCCCGATTGCCAACGACCATATATAGGCAAGATAAAAAGATTTACCACAACCAATAGATCAATCGTGGATCAACTAAATCTAGAAAAAAAGATTTTTATATCTCAAAAACTTTAGTTTTTTATTTATCATATTTTATAAAATTGAAAAACAAAAATATATATTTTACAAATTACCTCTTAGGATATGCGTGATCCAAACCATTCGATCTAATAAAATGAGCAGCTCATAATTATTTAGAAGTACCATAGCAAAGCTTGAAATAAATATAAACAAATAAATTTCAGACACCGAGCCCTATATATTCGCGAAAAAGAGAAGAGCCCTATACATCTGATGATCCTTTATTTAGGTGAGGTGGGATTAGGTAATTTGTTGGAAACGTTAAAAAAATAGGAGATATGTTGCATAGGGGATCTTCTATATGTAATTTTAGAAGACATGAAATCCGTTAAAGTTACCCGCCCTTACATCTTTTCCTCTATATATACGAATTACCATATCTTCTCCGGTGTTTACTATAGAGGAAGCAGGTGCTCTTGTGGCCGATGAGGCACGCTCTTAGTCTAAAGACCCAGGTTCGAACCCTGCATCCTCTTATTAAAAAGTGGGGGTGCGGTTTAGCTTCTTCCCGTCGAGTTACTGGAGAGGAAGAAGGTTCCCAAGCCAGTATGCCGAGGCGTCGATTCACTCTTCTTGCTCATTGCCTGGATGCTGTGGAAGGAGCGGAAGGTGAGGACATTCAACAGGGTTGCAACTCCAGTGGCTCGTCTAGCGACGGTAATCCAGGGGAGGTGGATAACTAGTGCTCGGCTGGGTTTAAGTAGTTGAGGATGCTCATGGCGACCAGGGAATCTGGGAAACGCACTGATCAGGATTTCGATATGTATCACAATTACGTGCGAGTTTGATTGGAGTTGGGGTGTGTTGGGTTTCGGTAACTTGGGTTACCATCCCCGGTTTGTCGTTTGCTTAAACTTCTATCCGCTTAATGAAATATGCGCTTAGTCATTATTTAAAAAAAAAAACATATCTTCTCCATGCTGGTGTTCACCCTTCTCCCAATGTTCCTGATTTTTTCACTCGCAAATTGTCATCAAAATTTGGTTCAGGAAAATATGGTGTGGATCCGTTAACAAAACTCTACTTAATAAATAATAAAACGTTAAAAAAATCAACAACATCACTTGTATTTCTTGATAGCATGAATCTGGAATAGTATTTTAAATAGAGTGCTATAAAATTTAGTACAATACTGTTGTGGTGCGAGCTGAAAGCCTGGAACCAACTGCTATAGTGCCGCTATATTCCCCTAATTAAGTGTTTTTGAAAAGGTATATCCTGCTATTTAGAATACTGGTTCTGCCAAACTTGTTCACCATTTCTGCCAATCACCAATAACAAAGCTGAAGTTGAATGAAAAAATGTCTTCACTATACACATCACAAAACATTTACCGGATCAATGCTTCCATTTCACTCATATCTTTGCTGTTCCACAGACAGCATCATCGGATGGCTTGTTGACAATCCAACCGATCCCTGTTTTATTCATTAATTTGTACATTTTCGCCTTGCGATTCTTCACATGGCTGGCTCTGCTCCCAGCTCGGGCGTCTCATGGCAGCCGGGCTCTTTGAAGCTGCTATGCCTTGAGTACATAGGATAGTCAGCCAGAGCTCTGACAGCGCAAACAGAGGAACCCAAGTGAGCTTCCTCTGGTTGCTGCTCCTCACACAGCAGAGGGACTGAAGCATCTGCAAAGAAAGTAGTATCAGTGAATGAGTTCAGGCTTACTCCTGACACTGGCAGTTTTTCATTGCACAGAAATGTAACTGTAGTTACCATTCGCTGTCAAAGGTATGTTGTAAACTTCATCATGCATCGTCAGGGATGCTTGTGCGAAAACCACAGATCCTGCAGTTTCATTGGCTACAGTAGCTGGACAATGAAGTGTGACCAAACCTGTGATGTCATCTGCAGATGTGTCTGTGCAATGTTCAGAACTAGAGTCCAGATAGACATTGAAGTCAAATGATTCCCTGTAACGATATGTTTTAGATTTCAGACAACAAATTCTTTAGAGAAAAAATATTTTTTATCCTACTAGTAGCGACCTAAAACATGCATTACTTACTTCATTATTTTGTGTTAGTCGAATGGATCCCAGCCTTTTTAATGTGCACTGCTTGGAATGACTACCTGAAGTCCCTGGTTGATGATCAGCTTGATAAACATTTGTGTCTGTGAAAAAGAAAATTTATTATATTAGCAAGGCAATGAAGCATTGACAAAAATATTGAACAATATGCAGGGTATCACTATCATCACCAGTTTGCCCTTGCATAAGATCAGTAAATTTGTGCTCCAGCATATTTAGTCCTTGGAACATTTCATGGTCCATTGGTCTTGGTATGCCATCATCACCCATTTCATAATCTGGTTGATTGAAGGACATATTTTCATATGCAACTTTACTCCATTCAACGACCAGGTCCTGCAAAACTCAACCAGAGACTTAGAATATATTTCTTTGAACATGCACATGAACTTGTAACCTTTACTTTATAGTTTTAAATCAACTCTAAGAGCAGAAGTCGATTTGCCTTTACTATATGAGAAAATTGTGCAATACATTGAGATCGATGAGTTATATCATGGATACCTAATATGTCTATTATCTGATTAAATATAGAGATCAATCAAGAGTTTGTAACTAAACAGACTTTTAACAAAATGTATGTTCTCTTGTTAAGAACAAAAAACACTCCAGAGCTCTGGCTCCAGACTCCAGATTCTAAAGTAATCTCCTGAAGTCTGATGTATATCTGTCATATCTGCTGCATTGCTATGCCAAAAAAATGATTTGGAAACGCACTGCCTGCCTGCAATTCAAAAACTTGAAGTAAAATCTCACTATTAGCATCAGAGTTGCACCTTAGCAGTCTTTTCAAGATCATCGAAGGGCAAGTAATGGTCAACAAATTTTGCTCCAACAATCTGATAGACAGAGTTGAAGAACAGCATAACACTGTTGCCTTGGACAAGATAAGAATATATCTCCCGTCCAGGATCACATTTCTTAGCATGCTCGACAATAGTCGTCCAAACTAATTCTGTGGCCTTGATGAGAATCTAAATATAGGTGAGGTAAAAGAAGCAAGTTATAGAATTACATATATATTAAGAAGTAATGAAGTTTGATCAAAAGTTGCACCGTGCATAAAGAATTGCTGTCTTACTTTGCGCAGAGCTTCACAAGCAAAATGTCGGAACCTCTCAAGGCAACGTGATAAGCACCATCCTTTGCAATCTTCTTCAGGCGCCACACATGATCGTTCAAGAATGGTACATCATGCTTTTTGGATCCTGTAAGAATAAGTTCACTACAAACATTTTAGACCAAATCGATTAAAAGTTTTAGTTCTCATGATAACAAAGATTCAGCACTAGGATCCAGGAGATTACTTTCGCCACGCCTATCCTTGACAATGAAAGGTTCAGTGATGCCTTCTTGGATTCGTTCACTGAGATTATCAATAACCATCACCCCCAACCTGAACTTGCCACTCCTTACGAACTTAGAATTGTCAATAAAAGTAGCTCCACGGAGATAAGCCTCGCCATTGGTCAGACTAAGCTCAATATCTCCTGTCAGGACTGCCCCAATCTTGTCTCGTGGGCGCACTATGGAGTTGCTGAACTCCTCAGGCGTCCAGCATTCTTGATTGTGTCTGTTGAAGTCGCCATCAAGAACAACAACTTTGATTCTAGCAGAAAGAATATGAGCATCGTCGGTTCCATCCTGGCCGTTTGCTACGACACGTATCTTCAGAGGCTCCTCATCTGTATCACAGATGGGCTTCTTCGTGAAGACTTCAGTGTCCAAGCCATTCATGAAACTGAGCTTGTATCTCGGAGGCTGGTTCTGATCAACCAGTGTTCTGCACAAACTGTGAAACAAAAGACGTGGTAAAGTGAAGAGGCGAACACAACTATATATAGTGGTTCTCATAGGTAATGCTTTTTTTTTTGGAGTCAATGGGCACAAGACTGTCAACTTCATTGATAAGAGACTGATAAGTAATACTGACGATGTGAAGTGCAGATGCTACCTAGGGGCACGGCTTAAAAAGCTTGTAAGTGCTTTGGCAACTTCTTCTGGTATCTGTTAAAAAAAAAAAAAAAAACAGAGTTAGACAGAAATAGCGACAGCTTTTCAATGGTCATTTGACTATTGGAGAATATTTTTTTTAAATGACTATTGAAGTACTGAGAAGCATAGTAACACAACTGCAAATTTCGGTACTTGTTTATTTTCTATTTCACCATTTTCAATAAGATTAACTCTTTTTATAATACTAGATATTTCATTTCTTTTTTTTCAGCTAATTAGCTAAAATCTTGTAAGAACTTGGCTCACAGATAGGGATGAAAACGAATCGGATCGGAGCAAATAATGGCTTTCCATATCCTAATCCTCTTTTTCTTATCGGATTCGGAGTGGATCGGATATTATACGGATTCGGATGCGAATACAGATTTTTTAGGATATCGGAAATGATACGGATTCGGACCGGTGTTGGAGCAGAAGCGGATTTTTTAAGTCGGATAATATATGCTTACATATCGTTTTATGATAAGAAATAATTTATTAACCAAAGTTAATAGCCACCGTGCACCAAGTGTAACTTGCAAGGACAGAAGGAAACTTGCAAGCCTCGTGAGTGGAATTGGCTAGCATGCGTCCTCGTTGCTGATTAGCCACCAATTAGGCAAACAGACAATCACGGGGTTATCATTCCATACAGTGTGAAAAGATACTAATTAATATATTTACTTGACGAGCTTTGCTTGTGGGGTACAATATAACAACTTACTTGTATTCTTGCGGCTTAGGCTCTTTATAAAATATTCGGATTATCCTATTTCAACCGTCGGATAATCCGTATTTAATTATCGGATAATCCGTATCCGTCGGATTTCGTCACTACCATATCCTCTACCGCATCCGCATATAATCGGATTCAGATTATCCGCATCCGCACGCATATATCCTTAAAATTTGGACTCGGAGCGAAGGATTATCCATACCACTTTCATCCTTACTCACAGAGGTCAGGAATTTTTCCTTATCTAAAAAATAGTTGTAGGAAGCTTAAAATACATATGCTCTGGAAATCTAGTGGACCAATATCCTCTTATATTTGTTCCTATTTCTATTATCTCTAAAAAAAATCCTTTTTTTTATATCTTTGGATACTAAGTCATATGGTAGCCTCAGCGTTGACATATGCGCTCAGCCATTGTTTTAGTCAAAAGGCAAAGAAAGTGAAAACTAATACAACAAATGTTTGCCACGCTAAACTTTTGGTCGAGCAACATCATAGGATGCCACAACAAAGGTTCTGCGACGCCACCGAAATAGAAGAAATTCGGAAAATTCGGACCGGTATTCACTCGAGTTGGCCGGTCAAACAAATCAAATTTGAATGAGGTTTGAGTAAATTTAAACAAAAATTTGTACCAAACAGCCAGACATGTCCGTGGGCATGGAGGGGGCGTGCGCGGTGTCACACAGGCGTCGAGGACAGGCTACGGTGCAACGGTGGCGGGGGAGCTGCGACGGCGCATCGACTGCAGCAGGGAGCGGCGATGGCGCGGTGAGGAGCTACGGCGGCGCGAGCACAGTTGTCGAGAAGCTTCACCGGCATGGACGTGGGCGTGGGGTCGAGATGGGAGAGGAGCGGCCATGGCAGGAGGGGTGTGGCGGCGGGCAGTGGCAATGGCGCTGGAGCAGGAACGCTGCCGGTGGCGGCGCTTTGTGGGCTGTTGTTGAATAGTTAAATTGTCTTTAAATTTACGTTGGGATGAAATATTTTGGCCGGTTGGATTTAATCTCACGCTGGACCGAATTTGACAAATTTCACTCAAATTAGGCCCATTCGAGGCCAGAATTGGCCACAAGATTTCACAGTCTTCATATTCCTTAGCCGCCGCCCGCCGGAAATATAAGGAAGAGACCACGCCTAAGCGCGCCGCCGGAAATATGAAACATTGAAATGAAATCCTACAAATTTCTCGGAGGAAATCACGCGCACGGCCGGCGCCCGGCGGCACCATAGGGGGATCGGATCGGAGTCGAAAATTACGTACCCTTGCGACGGCGGACTCGAGCGCGGCCTCAAGGCTCATCTTCACGGCGGCGGCGAGCTCCTGCAGATGCCTGCACCCCCTGATCTCCCTGCAGGTAAATCAAGGCTCCATCTTTCGTCATCTAACTTAGAAAAGGAAGAGACTTGAGAGTTGAGATAGCAAGGGGGACGAGAGCCAGCAAGACGCTCACAGGTCGAAGGAACGACAACGCTTCTTCAACACCGGCGTGCCGCTGCTGGAGCCGCCGGCGCCGTCTTCGCGTCCTCCTCCTGCTGCTGCCCCGCCATCTTCCAGCTCCCGTTTCTTGAGCGGCATGGACATCTAGCAGCTAGTACTACTATCTAGCTCGATCTTCAACGCTAGCTCGATCAGGCCACGCGACGCGACGCGACGCTTGTCGGGTCTTCAATTTTATTTGCAGCGCGCGTGCAGCCAAAGAAGAGGATCTGCGGTTAGCTGTAAGCTTGGAGAGGATCTGACTCCGAGCGAGTGGCTGATTGAGTGAGTAGTTCGAGAGCACGGCGACGGCGTATATGTAGTCGTCAATGGACGAGCCAGGAAAAGTAGCGCACTCTTCCTTCCACTGGAGCTGGACTGGACTCTGGAGTAGCGGGAGCTTTCCGAGAAAAACAGCGACAGCGAGCACCAACGCGGGAGTATCGCGTTGGAGCCGTAGCGCCGAGCCACGACAGAGATTGGATGCTCTGCTCTCTTGTCGTCCCGTCGACTCTGTATCTGAAGCTTCGACCTTAGGTACACACGCGTGACGCGTCTAACTAATTGATTATTAGCTTCTGTTTGGCAAAAATATAATTAGCTTATGTTTGGCAAAAATATAATAATGTTTTGTATGGGCAGTTCAAATAAAAGCTACAAGGACACTTCCAACAAAAAAAAACTAAATAAAATGCTGATATAGAAAATAAACCATTATGTCTACAGGAGATTTAAGATAGGAAGAGATGTGATCGGTAGGCAATAGAGAAGACAAGATATAAAATTGGATAAAATTTAATTTTGAAGAACCATATATTCCACTGATAGTGTGGTTCCTATATATAGTGTCTACTTGACATGGTAACTTCGGAAACCATCTCATAGTTTTTAGGCTGATAACACCATGTCTTCCATGCTTGCAAGTCAAGTACTCTCTCCATTCGAGATTTACAGGCGTACAAGCCATTTTTATCAAGACCAAGAAGAAATTAACTGCCTTAGATTAACTAGTCCAAACTTCACTAAGAGCAAGGCCAATATTAGAGCCAAGTGTTTCGCTATAAGTTATTAGAGCTAAGTGATACAATAGTTAGTTTTTTATTTGTTCACAAACATTGTTTTTATTAATATATGTTTACTTTTTCTTTCCTATTTCTTCTCACATATGCATCTCTATTGAGACCCACTACTACGTATATTTCCGTGCTCAGCTTGTTGCTTACATGAGAGCCAAACTCTCTTTTCTCCACATCAGCATTTACATTCATCGGAGCTTCGGTGGGGCACTTGAGCTTAGATCACACAACATGGCAATGTGCAATTCATAGAGGAAACGTGCAACTCATAGAGGGAAACCTAACCTTTCGGTGCTCACTAGAGTTATGAGTTATTTTTTTTCATTTAACTCATTCCAGTCGTTATGGTGTGTGATTCTTGTAATAAGAAGGTATGTTTATCTTTCTAGAGGATGATGAAACCAAACATTTTTCCATTATCTAAAAATGTCAGCATTTACTCCAAAGGAATATCAAAGACCATAGAAGGTCATAGCCACTTTTGGTCAGCACGGACCCGTTTACTACTACTTAAGATCTTAAAGTTTTGAATAAAAGTAATATGTATGTGACTATATTATTATTATTTATAAAAATAGTGATTATACTACCAGTTTAGATATGTCATAACAATTTGGTTAAATATATAAGCTTATCTAAACTCTAAATTAACTTTATAAATTGTTGTGATGCAGTAAATAGTAATATAAAATCATATATTTTTAGTGTCATTGTTATATAAATCACTAGGAAATTTTTTCATGATCGCAGAAACATAAATATACTCATTGTTTATGCATGTGTACTTGATATGCATGATGTCTTAACATTGTGTTTTATTTAAGCTAACTTTTTTATAAAATTATAGTAGTAATCGAAGTGGGTAATTTAGAAATATATAAAGACATAATTGTGTCTATTTAGATAATTTTTTTGTAATAGTAGATGTTTCTAATTTAGACGTCAGGGGATATTTTAGTTTTTTTTTTAGCTATCTATCATAATGGGAGTGTGGGTAATTTAGATGCAACTTTGGATAACGTTTCATAACGGCATAGGTGTGTACTTTGGATGTTGATTTTGAGAGTTACTCCCTTCCTCCCGTAATATTTGTTGTTTTAGTTCTAGCAATGGGAAAGGGAGGAATTAAGGAGTGAAAAAAGTACGATAAACAAAAAGAATGAGAAGAAGAGAGATATAGATAGACTGATAGAGATGCATGGTAGTTGGAACAAAGAAATGTGCATTGAAAAGTGAGAATGACAAAAAATTTCGGAAGGCTAGAATGACTTATTATGGGACAGAGGACTTTGCTGTTTTTATAACGCCATTGGTGTGTATTTTCTTTAGTAAGTGGACTATATTTACTGGCTGTTGTTATCAGTGGTGATAAGAGTCTGCCAAATTAAAGGCAATATCTTTTTGTCTTTTAAAGAATTTTTAGCATTTATCTTTTTCCCTCACTTTTTTTGCGAGGATAAACATTGAGGCTATATCATCGGGGGACTCAAATTAATAATAACAATAAGAAATTGTTCACGTTGTTAACATTAGATAAGTCATGCTGTTATGGTCCATGTAGTTGAAGCTTGTTATTATTAATTAGTTCCTTGGGTGCTACATATGGTGTTGTCAAGTAAATAGTATATACTGTACGAATTATGTATGCTAACATTTTGTTTTGAGTTATGTATGCTACCATTTGGTAGAACATTAAAGGTGTTTGCAAATGCATGGTCAGTAAACATGATTGGTTACATTATTACTGTCTATAAATTACTGAACCAAAACAATATATAGCTAGCAAAACAATAAAAACATTTTAACATTTGTTTTCAGTTCAATAATCTCACGTCCCTTGGGTAGGATTCTACTCACAGATTCAGGAAGAACCTTCAATTGGAGTAATTCTTCTACAATGCGAGAGACCGTTTCAATTGGTGCGTGCTCTTCCCATCTATTGTCCTGCCACAAGGTTCGAGTCATATTTGGCTTCGATTCGATCGGATAGATGTTTTCTCACAGCTACATTTTCGCGTAAAAAAAAGAGAGATGATAAAAAAACTGAGAGTACACCAAATCTTTGAAAAGACACACAAAACGGTAAGGAAGACGAACACAAGGAACAAGCTAGCAAGCTTACTACGTACCATTGCCTCGGGAAAGAGGATAGCCTGTGTATATATATAAGCGCGTTACATTTGAACTTGTCGATCTTTTTCGAACGAATTACATTTGAACTCGTGAACCGGCATTCGAAAGACAACTTGCCACTTGCTCTTGGGTGTAGCAAAAAAAGCAGGCGACGACCGAGGGCGACGACCTCTCCAAGAATCAACGATAGAGACCCACCGTAGGACGCGTAGATTTTTAACCTATTCGCCACACAACGCGTTAATCTCGTATAATTCTGACTAACCGCGTACGCTGAGATGATATATTTTATATAGAACTTGTTTAATCTTGTGGGGAAATGTCTGAGAAGTTGTAGGGACGATGCACTACCAGACCAGGGTTTTTTCCTGACGGCCCAGAACCGTCACGAAAGGCTGAAAAACCGTCAGGAATGTTATTCCTGATGGGCAGCCGACAGGAATAGGCCGTCAGCAACGACTCGCCAGGAAAGATCGGTTTTCCCTGACGGCTGGCCGACAGGAAACAATTCCTGACGGCAGTTCCTGACGGCCAACCTTTACTGACGGTAGTTCCTGACGGCAGTTCCTGAGGCTGGATACTGGAATGACACTGGGCAATTCCTGACGGTTATACCGTCAGGAAAACAACTAACAGAGATTAAAAAAAAACAGATGCAAATTCTTCCATAATTTCAACCTCAGCTGCATCCTCGATTCAATTCATGAGAGTTCCGTATCCACAACATTATTCATACATACAGTCTCACATGAGAACTTCAAATGAATAGGACCTCAAGATGGCTTCTAGTTAACTACACCAAAGGTTAACTAAGCTGGCCTGAACTTGAACCGAAGTAATGCAAAACAAGTTTGTAGGGTGTCCATGGCTATTAATTTGCTGCAACTGCGATAAAATAAATAAAATTTATTAGATCAGATATTTGCATATTATACATATATTGGTCATGAATCTGCAAGGTGTCCTGAATATGACAAAGGCAAGGCAAAGCATAAAGTACTAAATCACTGGTGTTTGCAAGCTCCTGAATATGACAAAGGCAAGGCAAAGCATAAAGTACTAAAGCACTATTAATAGTATACAAAGAGCTGATAGGTATCAGAAAATTTGTATTTGATAAGAACAAATTATACCTATGACTATGAGTGCCTGAATTCCCAGTTACTAATAGAGTGCCTGAATTTATGTGCTTCCTAATGAAGTCAGAACACCTGCGATCTGCCAAGAGCCAATAGCTAAAAGAAATCTTCGGCAGCCAGTTGCACGGACAAGCTCAGCCCCGATCCGGGGGGGTTGCAGCACGGTTGTAGGCCTGCAGAACTCGCCTCCGATGTGGGGATGGGGCGACGTCCTCTCAACTGGATCTGGGCGCCGCTTGGTGGAGATGCCGCAGCTGCAGGTCCGACCCTGCATAGGGCTAGGGTGGCGAGGACAGCACGGCGTGGATGGGGAGGAAGTGAGGGCAGCGCGGCGGATGGAGAAGAGCCCGTGACTGCGAGGAGCGGCGGCGTGGATGGGGAGGAGCTCGTGCCTGCGAGGGGCGGCGGCGCGGATGGGGACGAGGCCGTGCCTGCGAGAGGGGCGGCGGCGCGGATTGGGAGGAGCCCGTGCCTGCGAGGGGCGGCGGCGGAAGTGGAATGATAAGACTTGGGTTAGAACTTCTGCGGATGGGGATATTTGTGTGCTGGTGGGCCCGTTGACGGTTTCCTGACGGCAAATACGAAACCTACAGGAATATATGGGTGATTCCTGTCGGTTTCTGCGCTGCCGACAGGAACAGCCTCTAATCCTGTCGGCTTTCGAAAACCATCAGGAATAAATGCAACCGTCAGGAATTCTCCTCAGTCTGGTAGTGATGCCTGGAAAAGACATCAGGTTCTCTCTGTAGTTTCAGGTATCTTGCAGCTTCTTTTTCTCTGATAGACATCAGGTTCCTTTCACTGACATATTCTGTGTTTGTATTTCCGACACTGCTAATATTTTTCTCTTTTTTTTTCCCTGAGAAGAGAGGGGAAGTTCGTCTTGCATTTCCTGCCACGCTGCGTTAAAACTGCATTTCTGACATGCCTTGGAACTGTTCCTCTGGACTAGTAGTTATATATGCCTGCGCATGCATGGCACTACACGTTCCTTGCAGGATCATCTCTTCCTCCCTTCTCCATTATCTTCATTCGCTCATTGCTGTGGGTATGTTCATCCCCTGGGAGTTGCTAGCTCTTACATTTACTTTTCACACACGCACGTTGATTATCTCAGGTTTATTGTGCACGAATGTCATTACTTTCAATTGGATCTCTAGTTTTGAATTCTACATGAAAAGGTTTCAGAAAATTTCAGCTCAAATCAGACAAATGCAGGAATGGCATCATTCAATCTTTATTATATTTTACAGACAACTTGGGACTACTAAGATTACAAGTAGCAAGTTCAGGGTAAGTTACAGAAATCTCACCATATTGGTACATCACAGTAAACACATTAAGTCTTTCTCTCTTTGAGTTTAAACACAAGTAGCAAGTTCAGGGTAAGTCATTGTAGCAGAACACTGTAGCAGCGAACTGTCCGCGGTTAATGTAGCAGGTTGCTGTAGCACCTCGGACTGTCCGGGGTTACTGTAGCGAACTGTCCAGTACTGTAGCAGTTTTGCTGTTTGCTCCGTAACTTGCCCGTTTGGACTCCGATTTGTTTTCCGTTTGCTCCGCTGATTTCGTGATGATCCGTTGTGTTACTTGGGAACATCCACCCTCTCAATAGGGTCATGATCATCACCCTTTTGTGTATCGTTTCTTGGAGTGTTTTGTTAGGCCAAGGACCTAAAGTTTGAAAAGAAATTTTGAGGCTCCCATTCACCCCCCTCTGGTCGCCATTACCGGTCCTTCAATAAACAATGAATACAATAAAGCCACGTACCACACAGAATTTGGACTACTACAAGAACAAAATCTCAACAGCAGTTTCATTTGTGATAAGTGTTAACTGCTTAGGGTTTCCTGCTCAAACACAAGCCTTGCTCTCTTTGAAGCCCTCGTTATAGCCTTCCACTTGACAAGCGCGCTCAATTTAACCCACCTATGATAGTCGACAGCCGGGCAGCTTCGTCATACTGCTGCTAATATCAGCAGGCAGCATGCTCACATCGGTTGCGCAGAGTTGAGATTTGTCGTGCTGTTGGGTGATCTCATGGGTAGAGACGCTCAAACAGTGGAGCTTAGGGTGGACGGCAAGTCCGCCTTGGACTTGGCGAAGAACCCCGTCTTCTATGAGCGCAGCAAGCACATCCGCATCAAGTATCAACTGCATCCGGAGCCGCCCTATTCGATGGGAGCATCAAGGCCAACTACATCAACACCCAAGATCAGCTCGCGGACTGACTCACCAAGTCCCTTGGGCGAATCAAGTTCGTGGAGATGCGTACCAGGATTTGGTTGGTTCAAATTCCCCAGCAGTCCCAATGCAAGACTCTATCACGGAGTCCAAGACTATTTATTACCCTCCTATTTATTGTATTTTGCTAATGTGGCGGTATATTTATTGAAGAGAGAGGCAGAAAAACCAAGACTCCAAGTCTTATTTAGACTCCAAGACCACAATTTTCGAGGTAAATATACCGCCACATCAGCAAAATACAATAAATAGGAGGGTAATAAGTGGTCTTAGACTCTACGGTAGAGTCTGCACTGTGAATGCCCTAAGGCACCACATAAATCTTAGGGGGAGAATGAAAGCATAAGTCTTGTGCTTATCCTCTTAGGATTCCTATCTAGAGTAGTTAGTGGCTGCCATGTCAGCACCCCTATTTTTTAAACATCTACTTTAGCATCTAGAGAATATGTTGTAACCTTTCTTAAGGACCAAAAAGCTACCCCTATATGTATCAATCCTGCCATGGTTAAGGCAAGGCTAATAAATAAAAATTCCAGCCCTGAATTTCTGATTTGTGTCTAACAGAACTTAGCCTATTTTTTCTCTCCCCACTTGCTCCTTTTTTTTCTTCAGTTCTTTTGCTCCCTGATTGGTCCCTCCCCCCCTCTGGCTTTGGCCCTCGTACTTAAACTCTGTGCTTTTTTTAATCCAATTGCAGTAGGGGCTCGAGCCCCTCCTGTTGTTGTTTAAATAACATTTGGTTCTGCCAGCAAAATATTTCTTGCCTGACAGATTGACACGACCAAAAAATTTACATGCCAAACTTTGGCGATGGCACCAGAACAAATAGCCCTTGAGAATCACACGTTCCAGGAAGAAAATATAATCAGTAATTACAAGGGTTCACAATTGCTTTCTATGTATGCTTTACCATCCTCCATCCACGTATAGTCATAGTAGGGCTTGTCTTCAGCAAATGTATAGTCATCATCAGGCAAACCGACCGTGCTAATAATACCTCTCGCCACGTCTGGTTGCAGGAAGAGAAGACAAAAGCCACGGCTTTGTCTTCAAAAAACACTGTGCAGATAACTCTGAACGATTCTTCCTCTTCCTCTTGGCCGGCGGGAGCTAGAACGGGCAACAAATGCCCGGCACCAATGGGGGTGGAGGCCTTTAGGTCGGTGGGTAGGGGGGGAATCCTGACGTACCAGCGATGCAAGGGGTCACAGACTAGGAAATCCTCGAATATTATAGAATATACTCCATAACTCACACTTATCTTGTTGACATATGTACATGCAGTAGCCTATAGCAGTGAAGCTGAATCACATACCACAGTGCACGTTCTGCATTACAAGCACAAAAACAACAAAAACTATACAAGTTGTAAACATTACATTCTAATTGTTTTTCTTGATGCTACCACCATGACCAGATCCTGAGAATGAAATCGGGCCAATGCTGACAAAAGGCGAACATTGTTAATTCTTGGGTAGGATGACCAGGACCACCATACCAATGTTCACCATGACCTGTCGCCGGTATAACACTGCGGTTGTGGAAGGGCCTGCTGAGCAGAAGCAGATGCCACTGAGGCGTCATTGTTGATGGGGGCCAAGGATGCTTGCATCTGGTGCTGTGTGCTCCCCGGAGCTGATCTTGTGGTACCTGTATTAGACCAATGTAAACAAGGGATGAACCACTGCTTGAGAAGTACATAAGCTTAATAAAATGTGCGCTGCGATCGGTATTTTCTTTTGAGAATTACAAAGTACAACTCAGACACTCACAATGCACGTACACTCACCTCTATAACATGTTCATGAAAAAATTATCACAAAATTCAAATTCTTGGTGCTTATCAGAAAATTTTGCCCTTGTCGTTTTCAGAATTTTTTTTTTTAACCACAACAACAAATTTATATTTGGAGCTGCCTGGTGTAGGCACGTCCACTTTATTGAATTGAGAGAGGTATGTTAAAGAAAAGAGAATTAGATTTTTAATTTCCCTTGGAAGAGATACCAAATTTATATATGAGTTACAAACTTGGTACTACAGTACCACCAAGGATGGTGAAAAGGCTTGAGAAACATACCAGGGATTATTGGTTGCTGTGGAGGTAATGCTATATTGATGTAACCAGAAGTCGATCCATCTAAGATGCCATTGCTTAACATGAAGAGCTGACTCTGGATTTCCACAGGATCTAAACCTGGTGTGCCTTCAAGAAAAAAAAGAAAGGAAGCAAAGTGACGATGAGCTGCAAGATATGCAGTTCTCTGCCAGGTGTTTGCCCTGAAGATAACTTTACAAAGGCGTTTCTTCCAAAAAAAATCACAAAATAGACGCACCATAGTTGTTAAATTCTGCTCCGCGCCGAAGAAACATAGATTCAACATCTTCAAGGGGGGCTTGGCATGGGGAATTAACGAAAGCCGAGAACTGACCAGCAAGTGGGTTCCCTTGATCTGCTACGCCTAAAGATCAGAGCATCATGAGTTGGTGTGCAAGGCAGCTTGTAAGCAGTTTCAGGACTGAAACAGGTACAGTACCTGGGTAGTTATATGTCCAGAGGTGATCACCAGTGGAGGAACTAAGGCCAGGGTCATTATTGTTTGCATTTGCATTGTGCAGATGATGGCTCAAACTTTCAAGTGGTACAACTGGAATACCTCCACCTGAAAAAAGATTTTCTGTATCAGGGGTATTGCATAGTATATAGCACTCCCTCTATTTCAAATTATAAGATGTTTTAGATTTTCTAGGTACATAGCTTTTACTATGCATTTAGGTATACTCTATGTCATTTATTGTATCTAGAAAAGCTAAAATATCTTTTAATTTAGAATAGAGGAAGTTTTGTACGATACTGCATGTCTCCATATCAGTACCCTTGGGTCGCACAACGTACATAGCGTGTTTTGATGATCTGCAAACAGAGGACCCCACAGAAAAGGAAACATTACAGGACCGAAATAAACAAGCACCTTGATAGTTATGCATGATGTGGTGATCAGGAATGGAGCTGGGGACCGGGTCAATATATGCATTTGCACAAGATGACTCAATCCGATCTTGGCTCAGTCTTTCAGCTGCAGCCATGCCTAACAATTTTAAGAAAAATCACCAGTATTAGGGTACCACCAGATGTTACATATTTGCAGCATAAGAAGAGAAGTAGCCAGTATTCACTAACTTGATCAGATGCAAGGCGAACAGAAAAATTTGGCTGTTCACTCGGCATATAGGATGGGCCAGCACCAATACCAGTATATTCATCCACATGAATTGGATTAGGAGAGTTTTCTGTCATTACATGATCCTCAGGGAGCTCATCCAGCTTAGCATATGCGCCCTCTTTCAGCTGATCCACTAGCTCCTGCAGCCAAACACACTATGTTTAGCATAATCACTTCAATGAAGAAAGTGGTAAACGAGTCTAAATATGTTGAAATGAAAGATTGTACCCGCTGAGCAGGACAAAACTTGTCAGTCGCAGTGTAAGGAGCACCAAAAAATTCTGCCCCAACAAGACAGTGCACACAATTGAAGAAAAGCTTCACATTTTTCTCTGTGCAAACAAATAATTTCAGCTTGTGCCTGCCTTCGAGAGAGCACTCTCTAGCATGCTTAGTCATCTTCTTCCAGGCCTTGCGTTCCATCTTTACCTTGAGAATCTGCATACAGAGGGATGGCCATGATGTCATGTAAATAAACTGATTGAGAGTTGTGAAAGAAAATGTCTGAGACTTAATAGAAAAAATGCTGAGTTTACTTTGGCGAGGTTATGAGGGTCCTTATTTAAAGCCTTTAAAAAGTGTTCCACAGTAAAGATTTTCTCCTTCTCCAGCCTTTCAGCATAAACTTTGGCAATCTCCTCCAAACGAAGCACGCTGTGATTTAGTTTTGGGGGGTGAATCTTTTCATTTACTGTTAAAAAAAGAAAGGAAAATGATAAAAACTTGCTGTCAGCCTGTCACGCATCAACTGAAAAACAATTTATTGCAATAAGATGAATAATACGGATATGGCAACAAACCTACCTTTGTTTCCGCGATCCTGCACAACCACAGGGTTCATGACAGCTTGTTGAACCTGGATACCAGATACCTCACCCTCACAAACTCTTGTCCCAATGATGAACTTCCCGCCGCGAGCCTTGCACGACCCTTCTGTGAATTTGATGCTACCAAGATCGCACTGTCCATTCTTAAGCTGGGCTTTTGTTCCTTCTCCTGCTAACACATTTCCATTTCCATCACGCGAATTTGCTCTATGCTTATTGAACATCTTAGGAGTCCAACTCTTTGGGGAAGAATGAGGGAAGTCGCCCTCGAGGGCGAAGATCTCAATCTGCAGGTTCGAAAGCCCGCCTGATTCGATCATTGTGTCTCCATTAAAAATGCCAACCTTAATAACTGTATTGGTCTCAGATTTTATCTCATCGTCATGGTAAACAGGAGTCTTCAGTTCATTGAGGAAGCGCAACCGAATGCTCGTGGTTTCACCATTGCCTTGAGCAGTGGCCAACCCTTCAGGTTCAGCACTGCTGCCTTCCTGGTTTTTCTCTTGCCTGAAAAAAATGACAGCATAATGAATTGAGGTTTAGTTAACTTACTAATACTGTAGTAAAAAAACTTTAATGTTTGGACCACCAGGATAAAAAAGAAGAGCACATACATGAATTGCTCATCATTGAAGAGGTTAGGAGAGCACCGTCTCATATTATCCTGCATTTGGTGCAAGAAATAGCAACAATAAGTGAAGAGTGACTGTCAAATCAAAAGGAAGAAAGCAACAAGACAAAGGTCTTGTTTTGACACTCATAATCAAATTTGGGCAAGCAAGCAACAACTAATAAAGGATCTCGCAGAAATAGTGAGCATGCATGTAAATATGGAAATAAGGCCAGACCACTTTGACAGTGACATCCTGAATCCGCTCCTCGAGTCCATCCAGTTTGGTTTCCAGTTTGCTGCACCCAAATTGCAAGTCAACCCGTTAACCCCAAATTTCAGGGGTTCGGTTGTAAAAACACCGAAGGTAAGGGAAAATGTAATATATGAATCACCTAAACATGGGCTTGATGTAACGAAAAATCTGGTCCCGAACCTGTCCAATCATATGAGTATCAAATACAGTAATTCTCAGGCAAGTAACAAAGCATGGAATGCTTTCATAATGACAAAACTCCGATAGTTGATAGAGATATAACGAAACACATGTAGTAGGAAAAAACAGCCATCATCATCATAATAATAATACTTAAAAGTGCCTATATAAATAAACTGCAAGGAGGCAGAAAGTCAGAAATTAGAAGAAACACTCTACTGATATTTCCGATATATCCTGCTTATTCGTAGGTGCTGATAAGAAATAATCTATCTTTTTCATATAAATTTTGTTTGAATTTCAAATCGAATTTCATTTGATTCTGGCCCCATGTTTGCAATATTTCCAACTCATGGGTCGGATTGAATTGGTACGGCATACTAGTACTAGTACATACACAGCAGGAAAAATGGAAGGGAATTTATATGAAAGTATATTAACACCTATGGGACAAAATAAATACAAATAGATTAATTATAGAATATATTTATAATAAATTTATTTGAAGACATAGATGCTTATAATATCTAGTAAGTCAAACTTAAGCCAATTTAACCAGTACGGTTCTCATAATTATATTCTTTTCTTAGTACTAGAGACTATTAAAATAAAAGAAATGCATAAATTTATGATGAATATCTATTGTCACTTTTTGGAGGGATCCTCTGTGGTAAGTGACATGAGTCATGCCACACTCTCTTTTCAAGAGTCCTTTTAATTGACCATCTAAATTGTCATTTCAAAAACTATTTAAATGAATTCATTATATATCGTTTTATTCTCAAATAGTTTTTAGAGTGTCAGTCTCACTCTATATTTGGCTAGTGAGAAATCCAAAACAAATAATTTTTGTATTTGATATATTATACAACTAAATAAGCTAATTAATGGAGGGTATTTTTTCACCTAAATCTCTATTTCTGAAAATTAAGAGAAATGTAAAGTCGTGGAGTTGCTCTTACGATATCATCGGATCCTTGAACGTTTGTAGCCGATTATCAACTAATAAAAAATAGTGAAATATGTCGAAGAGGGACGCTGAAATGGCTCTAGAATAATATATAGCACGTTCAATTGAGAAACAAATGGTTGCAAAACCATGTACATCATATTAAAAGCCCGTTGGTAGGGTTCGGACTCTAGTTGCTCTAGAGACGTGGCTTAGGGTTTAGAGTTTAGATCCATATAAAGATTTGACACCTTGTAGAAAACATTTGGTACAACTGACTCTATACAATAGCTTCTTTGAAAGGGCCAAAAGAACTCCTGCTTAATGAAAGACATGCGCATGCACGATCTAAAAAGAAAAAAAAAAGGCCAAAAGAAGGTACAATTTTTTTTTGTTGGCTCAAACATTCCCTACAAGAGGCTTCGGATCCCTTCCGTGGCTTTTATGGTGGAGCCATTTTTTTTCATTATCTGCTTATCATGTCTGTATACGAAAGCCGAAATGGAGTCCAAGTTCACCATTAGTAGAAACGAGAAGATTGTCCTTTTCTATTATCCCAAAAAAATTTCTTATAGTGGACCATGCCCCCTTAGATTGAAACTTACAATTTATTACTTTGGATATTTAGAATTCTTATACTTATGTTAGAACAATATCATTCTTTCGATAGTAAACGATGTGTCCTTTTAAAATTGGATGGTAAGGAAGCATTACTAAACAACAAATGGCTACTATCGGTACAAATTTTTGAACACCACCCGGAGACACCACTATTTTTTGTGTGATGAATGAATGTAGAGGATCCATTACAAAGAGACACGTATGGCCGACGATTGTAAGCATGTACATGATGTGCCTACGTGTAGAAGATCCAGTACAAGAATATAGCAGGAAAACTCCACTTCCGTGTGCAGTTGTGGTCGGTGAAGAGCGCGATGTGAGGACGACGCGCGGCTAACAAGAAAAACGATCTAGTGAAACCGCGTGGCTTTACGTGTATATAACGTTGGTCGTCGTCCTCCATCGGTCGTCGCCACACATCGATCTTTTCGATGGGCATCTGCTGCTTGTCGTCGTCGTCGTCGTCCGCAAGGTCAGGACCACACATCACGGCGGCACGAGCTAAAGGCCACGAGCGAACTAGGGGCCGGTCAGCCGGTGGGCTGCTAGTAGCTTACTATAGTATATAGGGCTTAAATCGTCAGTCGCCGATTGGCTAGAGGAAACACGCACATATTGTGTGTGAACTACTTGGTCACTCGTTGCCACCAGTGATCATCATCATGCATGAGATCGACGCAACTAGTTTATAGAACGCTCACGGTCGATAATAGAAACAATCAAACAAACGATAGGAATATGATTCAGCATATATGCCGATGTATGGGAACGGATGTGAGGCGCATAATATGCAGATATATGTGACAGTTCCAAGCATGTCGGAAAAAAAAAAGTTCCAAGCATGCCCGATTGCCAACGACCATATATAGGCAAGATAAAAAGATTTACCACATCCAACAGATCAATCATGGTTCAACTAAATCTAGGAAAAATGATTTTTATATCTCAAAAACTTTAATTTTTTATTTATCATATTTTATAAAATTGAAAAACAATAAATATATATTTTACAAATTACCTCTTAGGATATGCGTGATCCAAACCATTCGATCTAATAAAATGAGCAGCTCATAATTATTTAGAAGTACCATAGCAAAGCTTGAAATAAATATAAACAAATAAATTTCAGACACCGAGCCCTATATATTCGCGAAAAAGAGAAGAGCCCTATACATCTGATGATCCTTTATTTAGGTGAGGTGGGATGAGGTAATTATTTGTTGGAAACGTTAAAAAAATAGGAGATATGTTGCATAGGGGATCTTCTATATGTAATTTTAGAAGACATGATATCCGTTAAAGTTACCCGCCCTTACATCTTTTCCTCTATATATATGAATTACCATATCTTCTCCGGTGGTTACTATAGAGGAAGCAGGTGCTCTTGTGGCCGATGAGGCACGTTCTTAGTCTAGAGACCCAGGTTCGAACCCTGCATCCTCTTATTAAAAAGTGGTGGTGTGGTTTAGCTTCTTCCCGTCGAGTTACTAGAGAGGAAGAAGGTTCCCAAGCCAATATGCCGAGGCGTCGATTCACTCTTCTTGCTCATTGCCTAGATGCTGTGGAAGGAGCGGAAGGTGAGGACCTTCAACAGGGTTGCGACTCCAGTGGCTCGTCTAGCGACGGTAATCCAGGGGAGGTGGATAACTAGTGCTCGGCTGGGTTTAAGTAGTTGAGGATGCTCATGGCGACCAGGGAATCTGGGAAACGCACTGATCAGGATTTCGATATGTAATCACAATTACGTGCGAGTTTGAGTGGAGTTGGGGTGTGTTGGGTTTCGGTAACTTGGGTTACCATCCCCGGTTTGTCGTTTGCTTAAACTTCTATCCGCTTAATGAAATATGCGCTTAGTCATTATTTAAAAAAAAAAACATATCTTCTCCATGCTGGTGTTCACCCTTCTCCCAATGTTCCTGATTTTTTCACTCGCAAATTGTCAGCAAAATTTGGTTCAGGAAAATATGGTGTGGATCCGTTAACAAAACTCTACTTAATAAATATAAAACGTTAAAAAAAAATCAACAACATCACTTGTATTTCTTGATAGCATGAATCTGGAATAGTATTTTAAATAGAGTGCTATAAAATTTAGTACAATACTGTTGTGGTGCGAGCTGAAAGCCTGGAACCAACTGCTATAGTGCCGCTATATTCCCCTAATTAAGTTTTTTTGAAAGGGTATATCCTGCTATTTAGAATACTGGTTCTGCCAAACTTGTTCACCATTTCTGCCAATCACCAATAACAAAGCTGAAGTTGAATGAAAAAAATGTCTTCACTATACACATCACAAAACATTTACCGGATCAATGCTTCCATTTCACTCATATCTTTGCTGTTCCACAGACAGCATCATCGGATGGCTTGTTGACAATCCAACCGATCCCTGTTTTATTCATTAATTTGTACATTTTCGCCTTGCGATTCTTCACATGGCCGGCTCTGCTCCCAGCTCGGGCGTCTCATGGCAGCCGGGCTCTTTGAAGCTGCTATGCCTTGAGTACATAGGATAGTCAGCCAGAGCTCTGACAGCGCAAACAGAGGAACCCAAGTGAGCTTCCTCTGGTTGCTGCTCCTCACACAGCAGAGGGACTGAAGCATCTGCAAAGAAAGTAGTATCAGTGAATGAGTTCAGGCTTACTCCTGACACTGGCAGTTTTTCATTGCACAGAAATGTAACTGTAGTTACCATTCGCTGTCAAAGGTATGTTGTAAACTTCATCATGCATCGTCAGGGATGCTTGTGAGAAAACCACAGATCCTGCAGTTTCATTGGCTACAGTAGCTGGACAATGAAGTGTGACCAAACCTGTGATGTCATCTGCAGATGTGTCTGCGCAATGTTCAGAACTAGAGTCCAGATAGACATTGAAGTCAAATGATTCATCCTGTAACGATATGTTTTAGATTTCAGACAACAAATTCTTTAGAGAAAAAATATCTTTTATCCTACTAGTAGCGACCTAAAACATGCATTACTTACTTCATTATTTTGTGTAAGTCGAATGGATCCCAGCCTTTTTAATGTGCACTGCTTGGAATGACTACCTGAAGTCCCTGGTTGATGATCAACTTGATAAACATTTGTGTCTGTGAAAAAGAAAATTTATTACATTAGCAAGGCAATGAAGCATTGACAAAAATATTGAACAATATGCAGGGTATCACTATCATCACCAGTTTGCCCTTGCATAAGATCAGTAAATTTGTGCTCCAGCATACTTAGTCCTTGGAACATTTCATGGTCCATTGGTCTTGGTACGCCATCATCACCCATTTCATAATCTGGTTGATTGAAGGACATATTTTCATATGCAACTTTACTCCATTCAACGACCAGGTCCTGCAAAACTCAACCAGAGACTTAGAATATATTTCTTTGAACATGCACATGAACTTGTAACCTTTACTTTATAGTTTTAAATCAACTCTAAGAGCAGAAGTCGATTTGCCTTTACTATATGAGAAAATTATGCAATACATTGAGATCGATGAGTTATATCATGGATACCTAATATGTCTATTATCTGATTAAATATAGAGATCAATCAAGAGTTTGTAACTAAACAGACTTTTAACAAAATGTATGCTCTCTTGTTAAGAACAAAAAACACTCCAGAGCTCTGGCTCCAGACTCCAGATTCTAAAGTAATCTCCTGAAGTCTGATGTATATCTGTCATATCTGCTGCATTGCTATGCCAAAAAAATGATTTGGAAACGCACTGCCTGCCTGCAATTCAAAAACTTGAAGTAAAATCTCACTATTAGCATCAGAGTTGCACCTTAGCAGTCTTTTCAAGATCATCGAAGGGCAAGTAATGGTCAACAAATTTTGCTCCAACAATCTGATAGACAGAGTTGAAGAACAGCATAACACTGTGGCCTTGGACAAGATAAGAATATATCTCCCGTCCAGGATCACATTTCTTAGCATGCTCGACAATAGTCGTCCAAACTAATTCTGTGGCCTTGATGAGAATCTAAATATAGGTGAGGTAAAAGAAGCAAGTTATAGAATTATATATATATTAAGAAGTACTGAAGTTTGATCAAAAGTTGCACCGTGCATAAGGAATTGCTGTCTTACTTTGCGCAGAGCTTGCTCATCCTTATAATACAGCCTCAAGAAGTCCTTCACAAGCAAAATGTCGGAACCTCTCAAGGCAACGTGATAAGCACCATCCTTTGCAATCTTCTTCAGGCGCCACACATGATCGTTCAAGAATGGTACATCATGCTTTTTGGATCCTGTAAGAATAAGTTCACTACAAACATTTTAGACCAAATCGATTAAAGTTTTAATTCTCATGATAACAAAGATTCAGCACTAGGATCCAGGAGATTACTTTCGCCACGCCTATCCTTGACAATGAAAGGTTCAGTGATGCCTTCTTGGATTCGTTCACTGAGATTATCAATAACCATCACCCCCAACCTGAACTTGCCACTCCTTACGAACTTAGAATTGTCAATAAAAGTAGCTCCACGGAGATAAGCCTCGCCATTGGTCAGACTAAGCTCAATATCTCCTGTCAGGACTGCCCCAATCTTGTCTCGTGGGCGCACTATGGAGTTGCTGAACTCCTCCGGCGTCCAGCATTCTTGATTGTGTCTGTTGAAGTCGCCATCAAGAACAACAACTTTGACTCTAGCAGAAAGAATATGAGCATCGTCGGTTCCATCCTGGCCGTTTGCTACGACACGTATCTTCAGAGGCTCCTCATCTGTATCACAGATGGGCTTCTTCGTGAAGACTTCAGTGTCCAAGCCATTCATGAAACTGAGCTTGTATCTCGGAGGCTGGTTCTGATCAACCAGTGTTCTGCACAAACTGTGAAACAAAAGACGTGGTAAAGTGAAGAGGCGAACACAACTATATATATAGTGGTTCTGATAGGTAATGCTGTTTTTTTGGAGTCAATGGGCACGAGACTGTCAACTTCATTGATAAGAGACTGATAAGTAATAATGACGATGTGAAGTGCAGATGCTACCTAGGGGCACGGCTTAAAAAGCTTGTAAGTGCTTTGGCAACTTCTTCTGGTATCTGCCAAAAAGAGAAAAAAAAAAAAAAAAAAAAAAAGAGTCAGACATAAATAGCGAGAGCTTTTCAGTGGTCATTTGACTATTTGGGGAAATTTTCAAACAAAAAAGACTATTGGAGAAGTACTGAGAAGCATCGTAACACAATTTCAAATTTCGGTAATTGTTTATTTTCTATTTCACCATTTTCAATAAGATTAACTCTTATTACAATACTAGATATTTCATTTATTTTTTTTCAGCTAATTAGCTAAAATCTTGTAAGAACTTGGCTCACAGAGGTCAGGAATTTTTCCTTATCTAAAAAATAGCTGTAGGAAGCTTAAAATACATATGCTCTGGAAATCTAGTAGGCGCCTCTGGAAATACATATGCTTCACCGGCATGGATGTGGGCGTGGGGTCCAGATGGGAGAGGAGCGGCCATGGCAGGAGGGGTGGCGGCGGGCAGCGGCAATGGCGCTGGAGCAAGCTGCAGGGAACGCTGCTGGCGGCGGCGCTTTGTGGGCTGTTGTTGAATCGTTGAATGGGCTTTAAATTTACGTTGGGCTGAAATATTTTGGCCGGTTGGATTTAGTCTCACGTTGGACCGAATTTGACAAATTTCACTTAAATTAAGCCCATTCGAGGCCAGAATTGGCCACAGTATTTCACAGAGTCTCATCATATTCCTTAGCCGCTGGAAATATGAAACTTTGAAATCCTATAAATTCCTCCCAAGTATTATGGTCTAAATTTCTCGGAGGAAATCACGCGCACTGCCGGCGCCCGGCGGCACCTTAGGGGGATCGGATCGGAGTCGAAATTACGTACCCGTGAGACGGCGGACTCGAGCGCGGCCTCAAGGCTCATCTTCACGGCGGCGGCGAGCTCCTGCAGATGCCTGCACCCCCTGATCTCCCTGCAGGCAATTCAAGGCTCCATCTTTCATCATCAAACTAACATGAGGTAGAGACTTGATCGATAGCAAGGGGACGAGAGCCAGCAGGACGCTCACAGGTCGAAGGAACGACAACGCTTCTTCAACACCGGCGTGCCGCTGCTGGAGCCGCCGGCGCCGTCTTCGCGTCCTCCTCCTGCTGCTGCCCCGCCATCTTCCAGCTCCCGCTTCTTGAGCGGCATGGACATCTAGCAGCTAGTACTACTATCTAGCTCGATCTTGAACGCTAGCTCGATCAGGCCACGCGACGCTTGTCGGGTCTTCAATTTTATTTGCAGCGCGCGTGCAGCCAAAGAAGAGGATCCGCGGTTAGCTATAAGCTTGGAGAGGATCTGACTCCGAGCTTGTGGCTGATTGAGTGAGTAGTTCGAGAGCACGGCGACGGCGTATATGTAGTCGTCAATGGACGGGCCAGGAAAAGTAGCGCACTCTTCCTTCGGCTGGAGCTGGACTGGACTCTGGAGTAGCGGGAGCTTTCCGGGAGTATCGCGTTGGAGCCGTGGCGCGGAACGACGACAGAGGTTGGATGCTCTGCTCTCTTTTCACCCGTCGACTCTGTATCTGAAGCTTCGACCTTAGGTAGACACGCGTCTAACTAATTGATTAAATTAGCTTATGTTTGGCAAAAATATAATTAGCTTATGTTTGGCAAAAATATAATAATGTTTTGTATGGGCAGTTCAAATAAAAAGCTACAAGGACACTTCCAACAAAAAAAAAACTAAATAAAATGCTGATATAGAAAATAAACTATTATGTCTACAGGAGATTTAAGCTAGGAAGAGATGTGATCGGTAGGCAATGGAGAAGACAAGATATAAAATTGGATAAAATTTAATTTTGAAGAACCATATATTCCACTGATAGAGCGGTTCCTATATATAGTGTCTACTTGACATGGTAACCGTGGAAACCATCTCATAGTTTTTAGGCTGATAACACCGTGGCTTCCATGCTTAACGAGTCAAGTACTCTCTCCATTCGAGATTTACAGGCGCACAAGCCATTTTCATCAAGATCAAGGAGAAATTAAGTGCCTTAGTTTCACTAGCCCAAAATCCACTAAGAACAAGGCCAATAATAGAGCCAAGTGTTGGGCTATAAGTTATAAGAGCTAAATGATACAATAGTTAGTCTTTTATTTGTTCACAAACATTGTTTCATTTTCTTTCCTATTTCTTCTCACATATGCATCTTCATTAGGACCCACTACTACGTATATTTCCGAGCTTAGCTTGTGCTTACATGAGAGCCAAACTCTCTCTTCTCTCCACATCAGCATTTAAATTCATCGGAGCTTCGGTGGGGCACTAGAGCTTAGATCACACAACATGGCAATGTGCAATTCATAGAGGAAACGTGCGTGCAACTCATAGAGGGAACCTGCCTTTCGGTGCTCACTAGAGTTATGAGTTAATTTTGTCATTTAGCTCATTCCAGTCGTTATGGTGTGTGATTCTTGTAATAAGGAGGTATGTTTATCTTTCTAGAGGATGATGAAACCAAACATTTTTTCCATTATTATCTAAAAAAGTCAGCATTTACTCCAAAGGAATATCAAAGACCATAGAAGGTCATAGCCACTTTTGGTCAGCACGGACTCGTTTACTACTACTTAAGATCTTAAACTTTTGAATAAAAGTAATATATGTGTGACTATATTATTATTATTTATAAAAAAGAGTGATTATACTATCAGTTTGGATATGTCATAACAATTTGGTTAAATATATAAGCCTATCTAAACTCTAAAGTAACTTTATAAATTGTTGTGAACTTGTGATGCAGTAAATAGTAATATAAAATCATATATTTTTAGTGCCATTGTTATATAAATCACTAGGAAATTTTTTCATGATTGCAGAAACATAAATATACTCATTGTTTATACATGTGTACTTGATCTGCATGATGTCTTAACATTATGTTTTATTTCAGCTAACATTTTATAAAATTATAGTAGTAATCGAAGTGGGTTAGAAACGTATACAGACATAATTGTGTATATTTAGATTTTTTTTTGTAATAGTAGATGTTTGTAATTTAGATGTCGGGGGATATTTTAGTTTTTTTTAACTATCTATCATAATGGGAGTGTGGGTAATTTAGATGCAACTTTAGATAATGTTTCATATTGGCATAGGTGTGTACCTTGGATGTAAATTTTGAGAGTTACTCCCTTCCTCCCTTATTATTTGTTATTTTAGTTCTAGCAATGGGAATTAAGGAGTGAAAAAGGTATGATAAACAAAAAGAATGAGAAGAACAAACATATAGATAGAGATGTATGGTATTTGGAACAAAGAAATGTGCATTGAAAAGTGGGAATGACAAATAATTTGGGAAGGCTAGAATGACTTATTATGGGACAGAGGGATTACTTTGCTGTTTTTATAACGCCAGTGGTGTGTATTTTCTTTAGTAAATGGACTATATTTACTGGCTATTGGTATCGGTGGTGATAAGACTAAGAGTCTGTCAAATTAAAGGCAATATTTTTTTAAAGAATTTATACTCCCCCTGTTCCAAATTGTAGTTCGTTTGACTTTTTTGACTCCAACTTTAACCACTCATCTTATTTAAAAATACAAATATGGTTAAATTTAAGTCATTCTTGAAGATCTTTTTTTAGTAAAGCAAGCCATAACAAAAGAAATGATATTTGATATAATTTTTTTGAATAAGACGAGTGGTCAAAGTTGGGGTAAAAAAATCAAACGAACTATAGTTTGGAACAGACTACTAGCATTTATCTTTTTCCCATCACTTTTTTTGCGAGGATAGACATTGAGGTTCTATCTCGGGGTGGGGGTGGTGGGGGGGGGGGGGGTTGTGGCTCAAATTAATAATAACAATAAGAAATAGTTCACGTTGTTTTTGACAATAAAATAGTCACGTTGTTAACAATAGATAAGTCATGCTCCATGTAGTTGAAGCATGCTATTAGTTCCTTGGGATGCTATATACTCCGTATGGTGTTGTCATGTAAATAGTATATACTGATAAGAAATAGTTCACATTGTTTTTGACAATAAAATAGTTCACGTTGTTAACATTAGATAAGTCATGCTACATGTAGTTGAAGCATGCTATTATTAATTAGTTCCTTGGGTGCTATATACTCCGTATGGTGTTGTCATGTAAATAGTATATGCTGTACGAAATTATGTATGCTACCATTTGGTAGAATATCAAAGGTGTTTGCAAATGCATGTTCAGTAAACATGATTTGTTACATTATTACTGTATAAATTACTGAACCACAACTTTTTCAAAAAAAAATTACTGAACCACAACAATATATATCTAGGAAACAATAAAATCATTTTAACATTTGTTTTCAATTCAATAATCTCACGTCCCTTAGGTAGGATTCTACTCACAGATTCACGAAGAACCTTCAACTGGAATAATTCTTCTACATTGCGAGAATCCGGTTCACAATTGGTGCGTGCTCTCTTCATCTATTGCCCTGCCACAAGGTTCGAGTCATATTTGGCTTCGATTCGATCGGACAGATGTTTACTCACAGCTACATTTTTGCGCAAAAAAAAAAAAAAAAAAAAAAATAGATGAGAAAAAAAATTAGAGAGTGCACCAAATCTTTGAAAAGACACACAAAACGGTAAGGAGACGAACACAAGGAACAAGTAAGCTTACTACGTACCATTGCCTCGGGAAAGAGGATAGCCTGTGTATATATAAGCGCGTTACATTTGAACTTGTCGACCTTTTTCAAACGAATTGCATTTGAACTTGTGAACTGGCAGTGGCAGAGTATTCAAAAGACAACTTGCTCTTGGGTGTAGCAAAAAAGCAGGCGACGACCGAGGGGCGGCGACTCTCCAAGAATCAACGATGGTGACCCATAGGACGCGTAGAGAGATTTATCCTACTCGCCACACACAACGCGTTAATCTCGTCTCGTCTAATTCTGATGAACCGCGTACGCTGAGATGACATATTGTACTATAGAACTTCTTTAATCCTGTGGGAAATGTCTGAGAAGTTGTAGGGACGATGCCCGGAAAAGACAGCGGCTTCTCGCTGTATTTTCAGGCTGTTATCCTTGCAGCTTCTGCTTCTCTGAAAGTCGATATCTGAAAGTCGGCATATGTATTTCAGACACTGCTATTTTTTCTCTTTTTTCCCTTGAGAGAGAAAATGAGGAGTTCGTCTTGCATTTCGTAGAACTGCATTTCTGACCTGTTAGAACTGTTCCTCTGCTCTCGCTATATATGCCTGCGCATGCATGTTCCTTGCAGGATCATCTCTTCCTCCCTTTTCCATCATCTTCATTCGCTCATTGTTGTGGGTATGTTCATCCCCTGGGAGTTGCTAGCTCTTACATTTACTTTTCACACACGCACGTTGATTATCTCAGGTTTATTGTGCACGAATGTCATTACTTTCAATTGGATCTCTAGTTTTAAATTCTACATGAAAACGTTTCAGAAAATTTCAGCTTAAAGCAGACAAATGCAGAAATGGCATCATTCAATCTTTATTATATTTTACAGACAACTTGGGACTACCAGGATTACAAGTAGCAAGTTCAGGGTAAGTTACAGAAATCTCACCATATTGGTACATCACAGTAAACACATTAAGTCTTACTCTCTTTGAGTTCAAACAATGAATAGAATAACAAATATTAATACAGAATAAATAATGAATACAATAAAGCCACCACACAGAATTTGGGCTACTACAAGAACAAAATCTCAACAGCAGTTTCATTTGTGTTGAGTGTTAACTGCTCAGGGACTCCCAACTTTCCTGCTCAAACACAAGCCTTGCTCTCTTTGAAGCCCTCGTTATAGCCTTCCACTTGACAAGCGCGCTCAATTTAACCCACCTACGACAGGCGGGAAGCTTCATCATACTGCTGCCAATATCAGCAGGCAGCATGCTCACATTGGTTGCGCAAAGTTGAGATTTGTCGTGCGGGAGGTCTTTGAAAAACTCATCCATGTTAAAACTGCTTTGTGTCGACAAAACAGGATCACCTGCTTGCATACTTAGTGGGAAAGGAGATGCATACTGAGAAACCAATAGATGCTCCTGCTGTGGATACCAGTGACCAAGGGAAGGACCTGCAAGAAAATACCATTCAGAGTATGGCCTTCATCTTCATTTCAGTTATACATAGGATAGGAAAAGTTGCATGAAATTTGTTGTCAGTAGGTACCATTGTTTGTGAAAGAAGTCTGATAATCCTCCTGATGGATGGTCAAGGCTGTTTGATCCAGTGCTACTGATGCTATAATTTCGTTTGAGGCAGTGGTCGGGCAATGAAGTGTAACTGAACCTGCAGTGTAATGTGCTTCCGGAGCTTCATAATGAAATCCAGTACCAGAGCCCATCTGGACATCGATGTCAAAAGACGCATCCTGGGAGAATGCAATCTGCAGTCCAGTCAGTAATATAAAAAAAGTGCTTCAATGCCTTCTTAAAGGGAAATCATAAAACAAACTGAGAGGGAAGTTTGCAAGCAATCCTTGACCACGGAAGCAGATTTTTGAAAACGTCAAAGTACTTATTACAAGGAACATTACCTTTTGTAGCAACAACAAAAAAATTGGCAGTCATACTGATTTATAAAAACTTATGTGGCCCACACTAAATTTCAGGTCGCATTGATTGAGCTGCAGTTTAATTTCAGGTCACTTCTAAATAATAGACATTACTTACAGTTTGATTGTTTTCTGGTACAGAAGATAAGGTTCTCACTCGCACAAATCCAATCCTTCCAAATATACACTGCTGGGAGAGAGTACCAGAAAATCCATTGACTTCTGAAGTTCCTTGCTCATCTGCTTCATGAATAGTTTGATCTGGAAACACTAAAGCTTTCATGTCAACAAACAATTTTGCCTGAAACAAGCAAAATATATACAGTTTAACAAGTCTTCACCATCTGGTTCAGTAGGATTATGCTCAGGAATGATAGATTCCTGGAATGTGCTGCAGTTAATTGGTCTTGGCTGGTCATTATACATTTCATAATCATGATGATGGTAGGTTATACTTTTATATGCATCCTTGCTTAATTCTTCCAACTGGGCCTGCAATGGTATTATAAACATAGTAACTTTCCACAGTGTCTCACAGAAATTTCCCCCTCATACATAGCAATAAGCAAAACTAAAATTTTCCTATCTCTTTTTTGTAACACTTTATTCTGCAACTTCAGGACTCTCCATGCCTATACATTGATGTGAACGACAATTTAGATTCAATTCTTCAGCCACTCAATATGTTGTGGCATTTGTTTTCTTTACTTCTTAAAAAAAATGCTTTACCAATAAAACAAAGATTTACTTCATTTTCATGATGCTTATTTCATAAAGCAACAGAAGAAAATTATATGCCCCAAAAGCAAAAATCTTGTCTTCTTCTAATGTACTTATTAGATGTGAATTGCGCCGATAGTACGTGAACAAATATCTGAGAATAAATGTGCTTCTAGTGAATATCAGAAAAAAGTACCTTCCTAAGCGTATCAAGATCACCAAAAGCATTATATTGACCTGCTATTGTTGCTCCAACAATCTGACCCAGAGAACTGACGTAGACCCTAATGTTCTTGTGTTCAATAAAGTGAGAGTAAAGGGATCTCCCAGGATCGCACTTCTTAGCATGATCAATAATAGCTTTCCAGGTAGCCGGTGAGGCTTTAACAAGAATCTAGACATATATAAAAAAAATTAGCCTGTGACAACAATCAAGATCGAACCATGAGAAAATGTATGAACAAGGCTGTTTTCTTACATTGCGCAGAGCTTTCTCATCCTTATAATACAACCTCATTAAGTGCTCCACTGAAGAAATGCCATTATCTTCCAATGCCTTATGGAAGACACCACCTTTTCCAACCTTCTTCAGGCACCATACTTTATCATCTGATCTTGGTATTTCACGCTTTCTGTATCCTGTAAATGTGAGAAACATATGGATCCATGTTTTGAATTAAGGTACAAATTTCAAAGTCAGTTTCAGGATTACCTTCTCCATGGCGGTCCTTAACAGTGAAAGGTTCAGTTACACCTTCCAGAACTCGCTCTCCAAGATCATCAAGAAGCTTTACCCCAAGCCTGAACTTTCGACTCCTTGTGCAGCTGGAATTATCAATGAAAGTAACGTCATGGAGACAAGCCTCACCATCTTTCAGTTTAACATCCAGCTTTCCCGTAAGCACCGCCCCAACTTTGTCACGTGGACGTACTATATGGTCATCAAACTCGTCAGGTGTCCAGCCCTCACGATTATACGCATTGAAGTCACCATCGAGAACTACAATCTTGACATTGGAGGAAAGAAGACGGGAACAATTGTTATCTTGCTGATTGCTGACAACCATTTTAACCTTGATTTGACCCCCATCGACCGCACGGACATCCCTTTTTGTAAATATTTCATCACTCATGCTATTCACGAAAACGAGTTTGTAGGTTGGAGGCAAGTTCTTTTCAATTCTTGCTCTGCAGATACAATGAACATGTGATTCAGATAAGGTTTGTGGTTTATGAGTCTAACAGCACAGGTTGTGGAAGCTTATGATGTTAAAATTACCCAGGAATATTGTTGAAATGACTTGAAAGTACTTTTCTCAGCTCTGCCGGTATCTGTGAAACGAAAAGGAGAAAATTTGAGGAGGTTTGGCTATGGAGGACAGAAACCCTCCACTTTGTCCAGCCCAGTCCCAAGGGAGTACAGGAGCAATAATCCAGCCTTCAGAAAAAAAAAGGAGCAATAATCCAGCGGTAAGCTAGCGTTCATATGAATATGATTACCCGGCTAATGGCAGCCTCCATCGCCTCCATCCTGGTGGTGAGTTCCTGGATGTGCCTGCAGCCCCTAATCTCACTGCAAATATACATACACACATAGGAATCTGGCTCAAGATTTTTTTTTTTCGAAAGATCAATCTGGCTCAAGATTCTACCTTTGATATGAGAAATTGTCCTACATACAGAAATTAAAAAAAAAGCATTGCAAAGTATTGGGATCAAGATTAAAGGTGGACAGATATAAAAGTAGCCAAGAAAGAATATTAGAAAAAAAGGATATTTTTGAGTGACAGGTAAAAGAAAGAATATATTATAGAAAAGAAGAAAGGCTTTTTACTGACAGGTCGAACGACCGGCATCGCCTCTTGAGCGCCGGCGCACGAGACGGCGGCGGCGGCGGCGGCGGAGGCGGAGGCACTTGCGTCGACCGCCTTCCTCCGCCACCAGCACCACCACCAACTCCTGCTCCTCCCCCGCTGCCGCCGCCGCCGCCGGACCCGCCACTGCCCTCCCGCCGCCGCTTCGGCGGCATCGGACGCTAGCTGCAGCTCTGCTCCGCCACTTGAAGTGTCCTCGTGGTGGCGTGGCGCTCTCGCCTGCTCTGCAGACTGCACTGGCACTGCAGTTTCTGCTGGAGCAAATTTATAGGGATTGGAAAGACAAATTGGGGAAACTTGCCGTACTTTTCCCAGCTCCATCGGTGGTGGCTCTGAAGTCTGAACTCTACTTTGGAAATACTATTTCGCATAGTCGCAATCCAACTGAACTGAACTCAACTATTGGAAGTTGGAACTATTTCGCGGCACCACGACCGTACGATCTGGGCCCACCTGGAAGCGAGAAAAGAACACCAGAATCTTGCATCGATGGAACTGTATTTCTTTTTCTTATTTATAATAAATTCTAGAGTTCAGCCATTTGGAACGCAAAATTTTGAGTCGACAAGGATTTTACAGAATAAATTCAGTTTCACAAAAAAATACAGAAAACAAGAAAAATTTCTACATTTCAAAATAGTGGCTTAGAGCATCTCAGGAATGGTGATTTTTGATACGATGCAAATGGTCCAATAGTTCAAATAAAGAACAATTGGTAAATTAATTAATTTTCTAAGTGACTAAATAAAGTTGGGAGAATATTTTTCTAAAATCTCACTCCTAAAATATAGAATACAAATTTGCATTAGAAATTTTAAACTGTTTTCAAATCACTCTAGCTAGATTTATACTTTCTCTCTTAAGTACATTTGCATTGAGAATTCTCTACTACTTATTATTCTTTCCTATGTCCTTCCACCCCATTAGCCTATCAATATGTGCACATATATTTCTGTGAGGTTGGGTTGACTTTTTTCACGTGCGGAGAGATTGGAAGCTCAGACAGGGAGTTGTTAGAGAGCAATTTTTCTCTTAATCTTACAAAAAATAAGAATGGGAGTGGGTCTTGGAAACTCCTAGAGATGTTCTTAGTATATATAGTTGCTACATGCTACATTAATATTCTTTTAACAATATGGTTGCATACATAATAATATTTCTTTATTCATTGTGTCATTATATATTATGTGTAACACACGAAAATCCCACTTACTGTGTCGTGTAACATGAATACTTGGTCTCTTTTCAACTGAAAATTTGTTTATAGTGATTCTGCCTTACATCAATTCATAATGCTGTGTAGAATATTTTTATGCTTTTATGTGGTTATTCACCATTGTTGGTGTATATTCATTGTATGTTTATTTGTGTGTTAGATGTTTGATGTGTTTAGATGGAGAGCGGTTGGAGAGTAAGCATTTGAAGGTCTTGAGCAGCAGTGAAAGAACCGATGAAAATCAAGTGTCCATGTGCTTACTCTTTGTTGGTATGGACACTTGCCTCCCTACCTTCGTCGGGGCCCGGAGGAGGGAGGCGAAGGTCTCACCGCACAAGGAAGGGAGGGCCAATTCTAGACTCTAAGGAGTTATGAACTAGTGGGTCCAACTCAATATTTTGCATCAATTGGTCCAGAAAAATGGAAAACCTCTCCCTTACACAGTGCCCTGCCCTTGGTATTTATAGACCTTGCCAAGGGCCAGGGGCTTTTTACATTAGGGTTTCCATCTCCTTTACACTGCACGTGGACCCCAGCGGGGCTATTTTGGTACAAGACTAAACTACAAACTGCTACTCTCTGTCCTATCCCGTGCCGCCACGTGTCAAGCCTCGATTTGATCCACGTGTGTTGACACAAAAAGCGCACTGTGTCTCACACACAGCAAGCCGGAAAGCCTAGCTTCAATCGGGTGCTCGAGCGCCTGAATCCGGAAGCGTGCCAGTCGATTTGACCTAGAAAAACGGTAAGATCAAAACTGGAACGTGCTGGGTGAGACCAGACAGTTCCATCTTTACGGCCCTGAAGCCACTTACGACGACATATAGCTATAGAAGCTATCTGCCAACAGGTTTGCAATTCATTCGGCTAATGTAATATGAATAATGTGAATAGAACTTATCTGCCGGATACGTGTATATGAAGACATGTTTGAACAAGATTAAATCATTAAAGCATATCAAACTATATCTCAGGTTTAAAGCATCATCAAGCATGAACAATTAAAGATAGGTAACTTGTAAATATAGATCTACTAAGATAAAATATGCATAGGCCAATCCAACTAGTCTGCCGCACGTCTAGCCTTCATAAACCCGTCGAGCATAAACCCAAGCAAGCTAATCCACCGCATGATACCACTCACTATGAATTTACATCACTCCTTATTACTAGATCAATCCACCGCATGATACAATCTAACAATAAAGAGCTAAAAGCACATAATGCCTAAGCAAATCTATAAACACTCATTACACGTGTAAGCATAACCGTGTCGGCAAGATTGCCGAATCGGGGTCCATGAAGAAGGAACAAACGAGCTATCACGATCTAGAGCAAAGCAAAGCCTACATCTGCCGCACGATATCCAGCTTTAACTAAGATCTAAACGCTCTAACTTACTTGAACCCGCAACATGTAACAATCTTAATTGATCTAATTCGGCTATACGAACTCGATCTACTTTGTATTGAATAAACATGGAAGGGATGATCGAGAGCCGAAAAGAGCATCAATCTAGATTGGGCAAAAGAGTGTTGCAAATAAATAAACATTAAAATAAAACATGCAACACGTGGTAACTTAATGAATCTATTAGATCTTGCCAAATCTAAAAGAGCCGATAGCTATCTTTACTCATGTCTTAATCCGCCGCACGAGACAAGGCACAAGCAAAAACTTCCCATTATTAAGTTTAAATCCGCCGCACGATACTAAGCAAAACGAATGAGACTACTTGCATCATAATCTAAATCCGCTGCACGATACTAGACATGATAGCAAGGTTGCCGGGACTTACGGAGGTCGACGGATCAATTGGCCCTCTCGAAGAACTCGACGACACGACTAAAGGACTCGAAAGGTGGCACATAGCCGGTTGTATTGAATTGGTTGTGAACCCCTATTACAATGGTCGAGGGCTTATATTTATACCCTGGACAGATTATGAGTCCTAAGCGACTACGAGCTATTTAACAGAATTGGAAAGATACAAAATTGCTAACTCTAACCATAATTGGAGTCCTTGATCTTTATGACTCCTTCCCTTTTCGGCCAGCCTCCCCTTTCCCTTTTTCATTTCTAAACGGAGCCGCCTCAGCCGACTGCTTGATCATTTGCCAAACACATGGAAGATTAGCCGACCGCACACGCATTTGCCGAATCGCTTTCTCTGCCGCTTGCAGGCCCTGTCATATCCTTGACCAAATTCTGGTGTTAACACATGCCCCCTCAATTTCGAGATAAAAGGATTTTATTTCAAAATTGACCATAAGCGCTTCCCCTCTAGGTCAGTACTATCAACTCCGTAGCCGCCACCTGAGATCCGAGCTTGTTACTGCTTCAATGGCGACAGAGTCTTCAATCAGCTCTTTCATGGCGACAGGAACTCAAGAGGAGCTTCTGGAGGTAACCCTACTCGCTTTTACCCATTCGGCAATTTTCTTGAATTAGTTTCCAGATGCGTTCTTGATTCATCCGCTCTACTTCTTCTAAAGGAAATGAAGAATGAGATTTTGATCTCCAATCTTGCTCATCCTGGATCATTTTTTCTTGGCCCATGGGGAGATTCCAATCCGAGGGAATTTATTGAAAAAGAGACTTTGAGGATCCCATTTAAATCTAGGATTGCTCCCCCAAATACATGGCCGAATACTTTCAAAACCTGGCCTCTTCCCTCAATCACAGGATGGCGTGATTGGTACCGCAGGATGCAATCTAGGAATAGTGATTTCTGGGAATCACAAGATATTCAACACTGCTTGGAGCTTTCTTTAGCTGACACGCCAAGAAATGATCCCCTCCTGATAGCTGCTTCTCACTTCTGGTCTGATGCCATCAATGCATTCATCTTTGGTCACGGCCCAATGTCGATTACATTATCAGACATCTTCATGATGACCGGACTAAACATTACCAAGCCAACATACCCTTTCAAGTTCAAAGGCACCAGTACACAAAGGTCAGTCAAACCAGGAGGAGGTTGGACCAAGTATATTCGGGCTTATGCCTCAACCGGCACCGTATCGATAAAGAATACGGGGCTTTCATGAATATGTGGTCAGTAAGTGCATTCATTTTCTGTGGCAAATCCAATGAGCCCACTTTGAATCACATAGTGATGGTCAAGATTTAGCTGCAGGTAAATTGATTCCTTTGGGCAAGTATCTCTTGGGAGCAGTTTACCACATGATGCATCAAATCACTGCTCAAATGCATGGCCAGGGTGAAATCTCCTGTGTTAATGGCCCGTGGTGGCTTGTCCAAATGTGGTTGCAATTGCATATGCATCAGATTGTTTCAGTTGATCTCCACAACCTGGATTTTCCCTTGATTAATTACGCTGAAGGTGAAAATCCCAAACAGAAAACTTGCCAGACATATGGGGAAGCTGCATCTTCCATTGTCATTGATCTAGACCTTGGCCATCTTTTTAAGATCTTCTACAAGGGATTCAACCACATAATCTAGTTTCCCTACAGAGAGAATGAAAATTTAACTCTCCCCTGCAGATTTAGCTATGAGCTGGGCTGCATAGATGATGATTCCAAGGATATCTTCAATTCTTTCATCAGGCCCTGTGCTCTACCAGCAGAATTTCATCATGGCCGGTTGATAAGTTTAACTTATGAATTTTACAACCCAAATATGGTTGCCAGGCAGCTTGGACTTGGTCAATTGCCCCCAAGGCCATACTTTTCAAACATCATCGAGACCTAGGAGTCATTGCTAAACATTACGAGGCCAATAAAGTTTTCAATCTTGGATGTAAGCTTCCAGTATATGAACCCAATCCTCTGGTGATAATTGAAGCTGCTCATCCCTCATTCAATCTTTGGTGGCAAGAATGGCATTCTCACATTTTCAGAGCACAAGTCCGTCCTCTGTGCCAAGTTTTAATGCCTCTATTCACTTCTGATGATGAGGTACACTCTTATAACTACCTTTCATTTCATGTCTATGCTCTGTATCTAAACATTCTTTTGAACAGGACAATGCTCCTCCAAGCCCTCCAGAGGTTCAACACTGGCAACCTGGCCCTAATGCTGCTCTGGGGCATGATGCTCCAAGTTTAGCAGTTTTTAACAAAACACCTGCCGATGACACAGTGCTTCTGAAGGACCTTAAAAGAAAAACTCCTTCCTCCCCTATCAAGGACACTGCCATCCCCAGGAAAACAAGATCAAAGAAGGTTAAGCCACTTCCTCAGGTATGAATGCATTTTATCCCTTATTTACCATCTGTAAATGTGTCTGCATTCATCACTCTCTTTCAACAGGTATAGGCCAGCCCTCAAAGTCCTGACAGAGTGGTAAACTTGGAAGATTCTCCTGAACCTTCTACCAGCCAAGCAGATGTCAATGAATCTGTCGGTAATCCTGGTGTGTATCCGTACTCAAGCCCTTCCTTGTTCTTCTATTTGTATACCAGTCTCATTTTATGCTTTGACTTAGATGAACAAGGAGAAACAGCAGAAGAAATTCCTCTCCATCAGGCAGATGAACAAGGAGAACCCCCTCTTCAAGAGCTTCCAGTTTCAACAACCCTGACAATTCAGGATGTACCAAGCCATGACATTGTCAATCCTGAAGTGACTATTGCACCGTTCACTCAAGATATTGATGCTACTCAGGAAGCAATCGATCAAGTTTTTGCCGAAGAGGTAATATTCCAACCCATCTTTGGTTATTTCTCATCCTGAATCATTCGGCTAAATAATTTTCTCTATCTATCACCAGGACACTGCTCTCCCACAAGCCAGCTTTTCCCTCATTGCTGAAGAATTTGCTGAAGATGATGAGGTTTCTTCTAATCAGCAATTGTCATCAGAAAGCCAAGCCAAACTGAAAGACATAATCTCATTCTTGGAGAAGGACATTGTTGCCTTAACCCGGGAGTCTGACAAAATAAGAGAAATAGCAGAACTGATTGATCAAGAGCTTCCTTCTGATCTTAAAACTGCTATAGATGCTCTGTCCCACCTTGATGACCATTTTGCTGCTATCAAGAGAGCATATAAAAATACATCTGACAAGGCTGTCCTGGAGAATGATAAGGTGGCCAAAGAACAGCAGGTCAAAGAGCTCTATTCTGATTTCAAGTCAACCAAACACTCCCGGGACATTCTGGAACCAGAGCTTCAGAATATGAGAAATGAAAAAGCCAAATTAGAAGCCCAGTTGGCTGAATTGAGCGCCAACATTCAATCTCATGAGGCCAAACTTGCTAATTTGCCTCCTCTTGATTTGGCTAAAGCCAAGATCACATCAGTAATCAGGGAAACCAAGCAGATCAAAAGCAAGCTGCTAGAAATCCAAAACTCTGAAGATGAGGATCAAAAGGCTCTTGATAAAGTCAACCAAATCAAAGCTGATGCTCTTATTGTCATTAATTCCTTTCTGAACATGTAAATCATTTGGCTTGTCTATGAAGATGTAAACAAGAGGCCTTGAACATGTTATCTTTGACAACACTTCATTTCCTCCGAGAAATATAATTTTTGTTTTTCTTTCTCTCTCGCCTTTGCTATTATTTGGCTCTTCCCGAGTATGACCGTACTCACACACTGTGCAAATCACCAACACAACCGTAGACTCAAGTATACGCTTTTAGCCGAATGGTTCTCATTCACTATTTAGCCGACCACACGCCGTAACGAATCGACAACAGTAATGGGCTTGGCCCAACTCAATATCGGCCCATAGAAGTGTGAAAACCCTACTTTGTCGCTTGGTTTTCCCGCAGGCTCACCACGGCTCCCAACATTCATAAATAGGACCACCTCTTGGCTCCCAACATCACATCCAAGCACAAGCAGTTGCTATTCCATCTATCTCTTCCACTTCCTTCTCCACCTTCAATCCCAAAAACCCCACCACCACCAATGGCGAGCGGCGGCGATCGCGGCAAATGTCCTACCCAGGACGAGGCGGAGGGAAGCAGCCACCGGCGCTGGCGGTGAGATTCTCTCAACCTTCTGAGTTGTGCTGCTCGATTTCTTTTACCCGATTTGGGCCTTGCCCCCTTGCGGTTATTCACCTTCTTGATTTTGTTTCAGGGGAACCGGGGTCGCCGGCGACTACGCCGCCAACTTCTGGAGGCAGGTCGCCCGGGCCGGCACTCACACTCCTCCTCCTGCTACTGCTCCCGCTCCTGCGGCGGATGTGGCGGAGGGAAGTAACCGCGGTGGCCGCCATCTGCAGTAATGAAATAACCTCTCTACCTTGTCTACGGTTTTTTTTTCATATATAGCCGATCTTGATTGCACCTTGCTTGTAGGACGGCGAGGATTAGCACCGGCCAATGGTGCTTCCTGGCGCCAGCCGCGGCGGCTGCTGCGCCTGCTCCTGGTCCGGCTCCGGTCCCTGCTCCTGCTCCGGCTCCGGCTCCGGCCCCTGCTCCAGCTTCGTCGGGGTCCTCGTCGGGGTCCTCCTCCGGCAGCTCATACCACCCTTACCCATGGGGTAGGAATGACGAGGAGATCCCGGCATACACCCGTTACGACACCGCCGAATACCGCCGCGAGCGGGACGAGGCGCGGGAGCTTCTTGGTGAAGAAACCAAGAAGCATGGGATCGCCCAACTGGAGTGGGAAGATCAGAGCAGGCAGCTCTGCGAGGCCATCACCAGTATGGCTTGTTCTTCAATCATTGCTTTAATATTTCATTCTTCCTGATCCACCTCGCTCATTTAGTTCTTTTGTCTTCTGTTTTTGCAGATCTCTCCAATGAGCTCAACCGCCTGAAGGTGGCGGCAACGGCGGTGGCCGATCAGGTGAACGCCAGGGGGGCGACCATGGTGGACCGCCTCGAGGCGGTACCTGGTCAAATTGATCAGGCCGTCATCCATGGCGTGCGTCTTGGCACCTCCCTCGGCCTGGCGGGATGTCGTCCTGGACCGGGACGACTATGCTCCCATGCCGACCGGCTTCTGGGGCGGGCTTCCCCATGAGGTCGACGGCATTGAGGGTTTCCTGGCGGAGTACGACGACCACGCCGACGCCATTGCCAACGCCACCAACCCGGAGTCCGTCCTCAACAAGCTCTTCACCGAAGAAGAGGAGTAGCTTGTATTAGGGCCGACGCGGGTTGTAATAAAAACTTTTTAATGAAGAATGTTGGCTTCCCTTGTTCTTGCTTGTTTTGGCTGCAATGGCGTTTATCTGTCATGTTTGCTCCTGCGGAATTTTTTCATCCCTTAGCTAGAACTTGACTGCAACATTCTTCCCGAACGAAATTTTCCCGAACGCATGACGTCACCTTAGTCGATTAGATCTCGGCACTATTCCATGACTTGACAGTTTGTAGCGTAGCTCTTCAATTCCCTTTATCTTCTCCCGATGAACCTACTAGCTGAGAGATAAAATCAAACTGTTCATTTATACTTAAAAATTGACTAAAGATGATACAACTGTATCGGCTATTTCTGTTCTGAAGACGATACACACGATATCGACAATTTTTTGCACTAGAGGCAATACAATAATATCGGCTGCTTTTTCCAACTTCTTTCCCTTATTCTGAAGGCAATTTTTACTCAATCGGCTATATCACACTCAAGTCATGGGCACGATTAAGATCCGACTTCAACACTTGGATAAAACCTCTTAAGGTACCTGCCATTGATGGCTCTTGTGAGCTCTTCTCCAAATAACGTTTTTAATATGTACGCGTTGCCAGGTGCACAACTAACCATTCGAAAAGGTCCTTCCCAATTTGGAGACCACTTGCCAAATGTTTTATCTTTTGTACCAATCGGCAATATTGTTTTCCAAACTAAATCTCCCTCTGCAAATTGTTTGACTTTAACCTTTTTGTTGTAATACTTGGCAACACGCATCTTATTTTTCTCAATATTTTCCAAGGCTTTAAGACGGATCAAATGCAAGTCTTCTAATTCATCCATCATTAAATTCTTATAATCCTTCTCTGTTAAGTCTTTTTGCAACTCAACTCTCCTTGATCCCGACTGCAATTCCCAAGGCATTACAGCAATGTTTCCATAAACCAACTCATATGGAGATGCTTGTGTGGATCCATGGCAAGCCATTCGGTAAGCTCACAATGCTTCATTAAGGACCAAGTGCCATTTTCTTGGCTTTTCATCGATCTTCTTCTAGATGATCTTGATCATGATCTTATTCGATGCCTCTGCTTGGCCATTGGCTTGTGCATAATAAGGAGAAGAATTATATAACCTTATCCCCATGCTTTCGGCAAAGTCACAAAATTCTGAAGAAGTGAACTGAGTCCCCGATCGGTTGTTATGGTCTCAGGGATCCCAAACCTATGAATTATATGCTCTTTGACAAAGCCGACCATATTCTCTCGATGTAACTGTTTTCAAAGGAATAGCTTCAACCCACTTGGTAAAATAATCGGTAGCTAATAACACAAACTTGTGTCCTTTGGCTTTGGATGGAGGATTAATCTATCCAATTAAATCTATGCCCCATCCTCTGAACGGCCATGGTTTGATTATCGGGTTCGAGCGCATGCGAGTGCTCTCCGAACATTACCAAATATCGACAATCTCGACACCCTTTGTAATATTCAAAGCAATCCTCCAACATAGTCGACCAAAAGTACCCTGTCCTTCTGATTATCCAGTTCATTCGGTAAGCCGACTGATGTGCACCACAAGCCCCTTCATGAACCTCAAACATAATCTTCTTAGCCTCTTCTTGACTCAAGCACTTGAGCAACACTCCATCTATAGACTTGTGGTATAACTGATCATCAAGAAGTACAAATTTAAGGGCCCTATACCTGAGCCTTCGGGAAACTCTTTGAGATGGATCTTTCAGATAACTGATAATGTCACTCCTCCAATCATCATCCACTTGATCAGTGTTGAAAGCACCTTCTTCTGTTGTAAAAACCTCGTGATTTTCTCGATATCCAGAGGCTGTTTGAGCTAACTTATTTGCTTCTCCATTGTGCTCTCTGGGTATATGATGCAAAGTAACCACTGAAAAACTTCTTAGAAGCTCCCGACATTGTTCATGGTACCCTTGCAGTACATCGTTTTTGCATTCATACTGTCCCATTAATTGATTGATCACCAATTCAGAATCACCAAATATCCCAACAGCAACAGCTTTCACCTCTATTAACAGCCGAAGCCCTCTAAGCAAAGCTTCATACTCTGCTTGATTGTTAGTGACAGGATATTCAATTAAAAAATCAAACTCAAATGTCTTTCCATGTGGGGATATCAAAAGAATACCAGCACCACCACCTTTGTCACATGATGATCCATCAAAAAATAATGCCCATGGGGCAATGTTAACCATATCAACAGATAAATCACGATGCTGAGTAATAAAATCGGCAATTATCTGTCCCTTCACTGCTTTTGCCGACTCATACCTCAGATTAAACTCTGACAGTGCTAATACCCATTTGCCGATCCTTCCATTTAAAATCGGCATTGATAACATGTGCTTAATTACATCAAAATTAGACACCACCACACATTCGGCATTTAACAAATAGTGCCAAAACTTGGTACATGAGTAATAAACACATAGACAGAGTCTTTCTATAGCTGAATACCTTGTTTCAGGATCTAACAATTTTCGGCTAAGGTAAGCTATCACCCTCTCTTTTCCATCAAACTCTTGCATAAGGGCCGATCCTATTGTTAGGCTATCGGCCGCCACATACAGTTTGAAAGGCTTCTCAAGTTGTGGAGGTACCAATACTGGTGGTGCCTTCATATATTGCTTGATCTCATCAAAAGCCTTTTGCCGTATGTCACCCCAAACAAATTTCTGATCCTTCTTGAGCTTCAACAATGGAGAGAATGGTAGTACTCTCTCTAATAAATTGGATATGAACCTTCTCACGAAATTGATCTTGCCCAGCAATGACTGCAACTCTGTGAGGTTAGTTGGGGGCACAATCTTGTCTATTGCTTCCATGCTTTTCTTCCCAACTTCTATTCCTCCTTTGTGGATCAAAAATCCCAAGAACTCTCCAGCTGAGACTCCAAAGGCACATTTATTTGGATTCATTTTCAAACCATGTCTTCTTGTGCACTCCAAAGTCTTTCTCAAATCGGCTAAATGTCCTTCATGATTTCTAGATTTGACCACCACATCATCAATATAGATTTCTACAATCTTGCCGATCAACTCATGAAAAATATAATTCATGGCTCTCTGATAAGTTGCACCAGCATTTTCAATCCAAATGTCATAACTATCCATTCAAATAGACCGATATGACTAGGACATCGAATGCGCGGTTTTAAACGTCCTCAACCGCCATAAAAATCTGATTATAACCAAAGCATTGCCATCCATAAAACGATAACTTCATAACCCGCCGCATCTACTAGCAAATCGGCAAGCGGCATTGGGTAACCATCCATAGGAGTAGCTTTGTTGAGATCTCTGAAGTCTATGCATACTCTCATCTTTCCATTCTTTTTATAGACAGGTACTATGTTTGAAATCCATTCTGCATACCTGCATGGCCGAATAAAGTTTGCTTCAATCAATCTCTCAACTTCTTTCTTTACATCGGCCAATACCTCCTCTTTATAAATCTTTCGTGGAGGTTGTTTGAAAGGACAAAAACCAGGCTTAATGGGTAGCTTATGCTCAACAATCGATCGATCTAACCCTGGCATCTCTGTATAATCCCAAGCAAAACAATCTTTAAACTCTTTCAGCAACTCTACAAGCTTCACTTTGTATTCTGGGTCTAAATTTGCACTGATGTACATCGGCCTTGGCTTTGCACTATCACCAACATCAATTTATTCTAACTTATCGGCCGACATGAAACCACGACCCAGTTTGCCTTTGTTGCCATCGATTGGATTGCCCATTAAAAATTACTGTCAGAGCCGACTGCTTGGATCGGCTGTTGATCCCTGTTGAACACATTGACAGGACCTTCTTTCCACTGTTTACCCGAAAGGCAGTCTAGTCCATCATACTCCCAGTAAGCAGGCTCCAAAGCAGCAACACTTACCGAATCATCAGCTTGAACCACCTCAACATCGTCTCCAATCCACTGAATGAGAATCTGATGCATGGTTGAAGGTATGCAGCAATTGGCATGGATCCAATCTCTTCCTAGAAGCATGCCATATGCCCCCTTGCCATCAATAACAAAGAAAGTTGTGATCAAAGTCTTGGACCCAACCATCGGTTCCACATGCACGGCTCCACGAGTATCGAGGCATTGCCGAAGAAAATCTCTGAGGATCATGTCGGTTGCAACGGTCTTCACTTGTCATCCCAAGCTTTAAAGAAAGTTGTATAGGGCATAATGTTGATAGCAGCCCCTCCATCAACAAGCATCTTGGTCAAAGGCTTGCCATTGACATATCCCTTCAAATATAATGGCTTCAAGTGACGATTTTTAACTGGTTTATCAAAGACTGCTTGCCGAGTCAACACAAGTTGAGCCATCAGATCTCAGCATTCAGTTTCATCAAAATCAGAATACACTTCATCCTGAACATCTTGATCTTCAGGAGCCCTAAACTCCAAAGGGATGAAGAACACCATGTTAGCATCAGCCGAAGGACCCTGTTCATCATCTTTTTTCTTAGGACACCATACTGGCTTCTTTTCGGCTAATTCTTGCTTCAGCTCTTGGTTCCTCAATCGCTGAACTCTTCTTTTCTGGCTTTTCCTTAAACCAGGAGGGCACCACTGACCCCTTTGCCATCTATATGAGCTCTCTTCTGCTTTGTGAGTGCTGCTATGAGCCCAAGCTTGATCTGCAAATCGTTTCCTCTGGTGTCCATCAAAATTATTTATTTTTAGGCGCCGATCGTCCTCTGGAACTCTCATTCCAAGTCTATCATGGACGGGACGGCGGTTGACCCGAGATTGCCCGTACTCGAATATTGATCACGCATTCAGGGCAATTGTTCCTAGCAGGCAACTTCAAGCCTTCATTCCAACAAGTCGAAGAAGGAACAGTTCCAATGAGACTGCTCTTGCTCTCTCCTGTACTCCTCTTGTTCTCTTTGGCGCACTTCTGCTTCATATCTCCGACGCTCTGTCATGAACCTGCGCTCTTCTTCAATGAACTGCTGTTCCTCATCATACTTTAGTTTCTTCTCTCTTTGCCATTTATTCAACAAGTGTCGTGCTGTAACTCGTGCTTTGATTTAGCATGCATTCGGCAATTTTCCGTGGCTTCTTCTGAAGTCTGGCCCTTTTCTGTTCAGCTATTCTTGAACCGAGCTTGCTGCACTTCCTCTTTGGAAACTTGCTGATTAGGGTCAACAACACCACTTGCCTTGGCTCTCTCAGAGGTTAGAACTTTCACCTTTCCCTTCTCTTTGGATTCACTAGCATCAACCATGCCTATAGAAAAAGAGATCATGTTCGTGGGAAACGGCTGATTATCTATTTTCATCTTGTCGTCGAACCTCAAGTGTCCATCTTGAATAGCTTTCTGAATCTTCACTCTGAACACTCGGCAGTCATTGATATGATGAGAGCTAGTATCATGAAACCCACAATACTTCTTATCTTTCACTCCTTCTGGGCGCAACATGGGATGTCCTTACGCGCTTAATGCGTCCTTCTTTTATCAAATACAGGAAAAGCCTATCTGCTTTGCTGACATCAAAATCATAGGATCCTTTCTGCTGCTTTACCCATCGCTGACTAACCAAAGTAGGCTCCTTTGTCCAATTCAGCTCTGCAGTAGCTACTTCATCTTCATCTTCATATTCTGATGCCTCTTCCAAAAAGCCTTGATACATATCAATAGTAGCGCTGTTCTTCTGAAAGCGAGCATCTCTTCTGAATCCCTGGGCTTGGTTACTCATTGCTGTCAATCTCTGTGCAAGCTGCCCCAGGTCTTCAAACTCCATGCCGAACAACTTATCTTTGATGTGTGGCAACATGCCTGCAATGACCAGCTGTGGGAGCTGATCATCGGGTATGTTCAGAGAATAGCACATGTTCTTGGCTTCTCTAAATCTGCGAAGATACTCCATTGGTGTTTTGGTAGTCTTCATCCTCATAGCCCACAGATCAACCATCTTCTTCTCATTGGTCCCTGTATAAAAGTACGCATGGAACTTTTGTTCCAATTCGCCCATGTTCTAATGGAATTGGTCCGGGCGTGATGCAAACCATGTGAAAGCCGGCCTGTCGAGAGACATAGGAAAATATCTCGATTCTCCAAGCTTCATCACTAGCAGCTTCCCCAAGTTGCATCAAGTACCTGCTAATGTGCTCAATGGTACTGGTGTCATCTTGACCAGAGAATTTGGTCAAATCTGTTGGTGGCTTTACTCTTGGTGGAAGAGCTACTCTATTGTACCATTTTGGAAAAGGAGATTTGTATGCATATGTCTGATTCTTTGGTTTAAGGTCGAACTGATTTTGCATCATATCAGCCATTCTGCTTAGGAGAACATCGTTGGCATCCTGTGCCCCCTGTCTTACAGAAGGTACTCCTGACGCACTCATATACCCTGGATTCGGCAAAGCATTAAGGGCACTGTAATCGGTAAACTCATTGTACCCATCTCCATAGATACTCTTCTGCAACCTATTTGCCACTGGGGAGATCTTGTAAGCAGATGCAGGTATGTCTGTTGTTGCACCAAAAGCTACTTGACCGTGAGTTTGATGCTCGGTCGTTGGAGGCTTCTCTTTTTCATCATGAACAGCTCCATCCTTGCTTGTACCGATCATCTCTCCTCCCCTAGTTGGCTTCCCTAAAGATTGCTGGGTGTTAAAGAACACTGGTCCACCAAGCTCTCCAAATTTTTCTTCAAAGCACTTATCTACTGATGGACCGAAGGTGTCAATCATGACCTTGCGGAAGGTGTTCAGAAAAGCTGTGTTGTGGTTCAACATGGTATCTCCCACAGCTTTGTAGATGACTCCAACTACCCTCTGCATCTCCTCTTCGTCAGTAATAACAGACTGACCAGCGAGAAGAACTCGTGGTAGTGATTGCTTGACGATCACTTTGCCACTCTTGTTCTTGGAGAAAGACATCAAACACTTCTGCTGATACTGTTCCACTGCTTGTTCCACTATCTGACGTTGCTCTGGCTGCAGTTCGTCCATGGTCACGTTCAGAACATGACTGTTGTCAATCTCCGTTCCCATCTTAGACTGAAAAGTCATCCCACTGGGCATGCCAAAAAGTGTGTTGACACAAAAAGTGCACTGTGTCTCACACACAGCAAGCCGGAAAGGCTAGCTTCAATCGGGTGCCCGAGCGCCTGAATCCGGAAGCGTGCCACAGTTCCATCTTTATGGCCCTGAAGCCACTTACGACGACATATAGCTATAGAAGCTATCTGCCAACAGGTTTGCAATTCATTCGGCTAATGTAATATGAATAATGTGAATAGAACCAATCTGCCGAATACATGTATATGAAGACATGTTTGAACAAGATTAAATCATTAAAGCATATCAAACTATATCTCAGGTTTAAAGCATCATCAAGCATGAACAATTAAAGATAGGTAACTTGTAAATATAGATCTACTAAGATAAAACATGCATAGGCCAATCCAACTAGTCTGCCGCACGTCTAGCCTTCATAAACCCGTCGAGCATAAACCCAAGCAAGCTAATCCACCGCATGATACCACTCACTATGAATTTACACCACTCCTTATTACTAGATCAATCCACCGCATGATACAATCTAACAATAAAGAGCTAAAAGCACATAATGCCTAAGCAAATCTATAAACACTCATTACACGTGTAAGCATAACCATGTCGGCAAGATTGCCGAATCGGGGTCCATGAAGAAGGAACAAACGAGCTGTCACGATCTAGAGCAAAGCAAAGCCTACATCTGCCGCACGATATCCAGCTTTAACTAAGATCTAAATGCTCTAACTTACTTGAACCCACAACATGTAACAATCTTGATTGATCTAATTCGGCTATACGAACTCGATCTACTTTGTATTGAATAAACTTGGAAGGGATGATCGAGAGCCGAAAAGAGCATCAATCTAGATTGGGCAAAAGAGTGTTGCAAATAAATAAACATTAAAATAAAACATGCAACACGTGGTAACTTAATGAATCTATTAGATCTTGCCAAATCTAAAAGAGCCGATAACTATCTTTACTCATGTCTTAATCCGCCGCACGATACAAGGCACAAGCAAAAACTTCCCATTATTAAGCTTAAATCCGCCGCACGATACTAAGCAAAACGAATGAGACTACTTGCATCATAATCTAAATCCGTCGCACGATACTAGACATGATAGCAAGGTTGCCGGGACTTACGGAGGTCGACGGATCGATTGGCCCTCTCAAAGAACTCGACGACACGACTAAAGGACTCGAAAGGTGGCACGTAGCCGGTTGTATTGAATTGGTTGTGAACCCCTATTACAATGGTCGAGGGCTTATATTTATACCCTGGACAGAATATGAGTCCTAAGCGACTACGAACTATTTAACAGAATTGGAAAGATACAAAATTGCTAACTCTAACCATAATCGGAGTCCTTGATCTTTATGACTCCTTCCCTTTTCGGCCAGCCTCGCCTTTCCCTTTTTCATTTCTAAACGGAGCCGCCTCAGCCGACCGCTTGATCATTTGCCGAACACATGGAAGATTAGCCGACCGCACACGCATTTGCCGAATCGCTTTCTCTGCCGCTTGCAGGCCCACCTGTCATATCCTTGAATAATTCTGGTGTTAACAATGTGTTGAGCCCTCATGCCGCCTCGTGGCGACTCCTTGCGCTGTCGCTCGGAGGTCGCCTGAGATCCTTCGCACCAAACGCGCCAGAACGCCGCGCCGAAGGTGCTGGGGAGCCTCGCTGGGATGTAGTCTATCTGCAGAAGGAACAATGGAAACAAAGGCGGCTGCGAAGGTTCGCCATACCTTCGCTGGTCCATTGCACCTTCGCCGATTAGTCAGGATAAAAGCGTGGACCTTCGCCGACGGCATGGTCAGGGCAGCGAAGGTCATTTTAAACTTGGATGCCTGGCTGGGTGTCTTGGCCCTTGTCTAGGCCGCGGAGCTACGTGGGGGGTCCCAGTGGAGGTTGCTCCCCCCAACAGTAGCCCCTCGATGGTTCGGCCCGGCTGGCGGGTTCGGAGCAACACCCTTGAAAATGGGGAGCTCGGCCGAAGGGCAAAATGCCCAAGGCCGTCCTCCGCAGCGATGCCCAGTAGTTGCTCGCGGCCCGTGATAGCTGGGCCTGGTTATGGATTTTGCAAATGGGCCGGAGTGGGCTCTGCTACTGTTCTACCGATGAGACGGTTAGGGTGTGCACGGTGCGCTGTGTGCCGTTCTATCGCGGCCTCCTTGGGATTCACGGCGTCCGTTACCGCGGTGAATCCCCGGCCTATAAATAGTGGGTGTGGGTGAAAGCGAACTTTTTTAACCTGCCCTTGCTCACTTGCCGCCAGAAATCTTTTCGCCTTAGCTTTCTTGAGCGTGGAGGTCCTTGTTGACGGCATTTAGACCCTGTTTTCATCTCATGGAAGCCGTCAACATTGGTCACATTCAAGAGCTACACCCAGCAAACAAGTAGTGATATAGGTGCAATTCACTTGGTTCCACATGTACATGTCACTATTTGGATGCAGGTACAAACATGTACTACTCAAACCTGAACAAGCGTGAATGAAGCAAATTTGAGCGAACTCCAAATGAGCAAGCAAGACAAGTGACAAGCCAGGACAGCACCAGGAGGCCGCCACGTGGGGCGAGGGCCAAGGGCCGGGTCGGCCGACCCGCCTTTGGTGGCGGGACACCTTGGCATTGCACCCACGCCACCTGGACCTTCTAGAAGGCCGGTGGGACCCACCCCGACCAACCATAGGTCGGCCGACCGGGGTTGGGCCCCACTTGAGGTCGGTTTTCTTCCACCGCCTTCCGCATGAGCGCCACGTGTCCTACACCGAGCATCGTCCATTCAAGTCGGTGGGAAGGTCGGTTTGATCCAAGGGTGTAGAAGAGATGTCACGCGGATCGCTGATGTGGCGCTTGAGTAGGGGCTACTCCATCTCCCCTATAAATACCCCCCTCTAGATTAGTCCAAAATGCACCATGTATCATAGGAAGAGCTTCTATTAAGCTATAGTGTGAGAATAGAGGGAAGAGAGTGAGGAGTTCCAGCGGAGGAGTCCCGTCCTGTCGGGAGTCTTCTTCCAGGAGCGCCTCAGCGGATGCTTGTCTTCTAGTAAGTTTTACTATCTAGTTGCTTTCATCTGAGTACTTTCAGTATTTACTTTCTGTCTTAGTTTATCGTAAGTGTATACCCTTTCTGCTGGCACATTGCTCCCTCCTGAGCGGGCGTATGTCAGGCTTGAGTGAAGTACTCTAAACCCTAGCCGTGTTTAGAGTAGTAGAGATAGTGTAGGCGCGGTGTCTAGACTAGATCTGCCGGTGTGAACGTCTGGCTGCACCCAGGAATGCCCACAAGTGTAGTGTGACAGCCTTCCGTTGGGACCTTGGAGTTCTCCTGAGCGTGTTGTTAGGTTAGATTGTAGGCCTACTTTGGGGGTCGCTTCAGGGTGCGTTATTTTAGCATCCTGTCTCGTCCTTCGACCACGCAGAAAAAGATAGAGTTAGTTCTCACGTACCCTTAGGATAAGTTAAGTTAGAACCGAATACTAGAATTACCTCTCGAACCCATCCTAAGCCCTTTGATCATTGCCTGATGGCATCCCTTGGCCTAGTTAGTCCAATTCTCGTTCCATGTGGAAAATACGATACCTGGAATACTCCCGGTGAAGTGCTACATTGACTACCCGTCCGCTTGCGGTAATCCCGTTTGCCACATCTGGTGTCAACAAGCATTTTTGGCGCCGTTGCCGGGGAACGGTAGCTGGTTAGCTAGAGCCTTAGTCGTCAAACTATCCTTGTTAGATTAGAATCCCAATTACCTATCCAATGGATCAAACATCCCTTTTTGATTATGCGGCTCCAACGGGCGCTGAGTTGGAGCCGCCTAGTTCTTCTTAGGCTATTTTAGCCGCCCGCTATGAACTTCGCCCGAGTCTCATAGCGATGGTTCAGGAGAATCCCTTTTCAGGAGAAGGAGATGAAAACCCATACACCCACTTACGTGATTTCGAGCAACTCTGCTCATGCATTCACATCCAGGGGATGAGACGAGTTACCCTTAAGTGGAAGCTTTTTCCATTCTCTTTAACGGGAAAAGCTAGACGCTGGTACTCTCGTTACGTAGGTAGTGTAGACGGAGAATGGGAGAAGTTACAAGCCAAATTTTGCCTTACCTATTTCCCCATCTCCCGTGTAGCCCGTCTCCGCAGAGATATCCTAAACTTCAAACAAGAAGAGAAGGAATCTCTAGGTGCGGCATGGACGCGAATCATGGACTTAACGTCCTCCGGTCCAGACTTAGCCATACCCGAGCCAACGTTAATGCAACACTTTCATCTCGGCTTTAGGCAAAGTTCCGCACAATTCCTAGATCTAGCCTCGAAGGGAGCATTCCTTCATTTACCCATTAGTGAAGGTAAGGTAGTCCTAGCAACCATACTAGACAACACCCCCTACACCGATGATCATAGTGAAGCCCCTGAGGAAGACCAAACCCCTAGGGACGAAACCTCGACAGCCAATATCACAACCCAAGCTGACGAGCCTGAACCACAAACACCCCCAAGGGAATAAGTAATTCACCCCTTGGAATATCCCTTGAACATCGAGACAAACCTTTTTTCCGATTTTGGCCATGTCTCGAACCAACTCGTGCACAAGAAACCTGATAGAGACCCAAATAAGCACATCTCTTCACGCTTAGAGGCACATTACCTTAAGGCAACTGCCCAAGAGCTAATGTCTGTCATGAGCATGATGAAATGGCCGAGAGAAACAGAGATGTCGTCGATGTCATCGAGACTTCTATCCCGTTTCACAACCATTCCCCGTGTCATAGGTAGGATCTCTATCGAATCTCTTTACGACCCGGCCGTAGGAGCAAATGTAATGTCTAAAACTTTAGCAACAACACTCCTCGGTGAGGAACCGTTAACTTCCACTGACAAATTTCTCAAACTTCCGTCTGGGAAATTAGTCAAGAGTTGCGGTCTTGCACGAAACGCACTGGTCACCATTAACAAAGTAAATGTCCTCCTAAATTTCTACATCTTTGATGTAGAGGACATTGACTTGTTAATTGGATATCCGCTCCTCAGATTTCTGAGTGACTTTCAGAGCGGGTATGTTAGGGGTCAACTAGGGAAAAACATGAACCTTTCGGTTCCCTTTGTCGGTTCAATTAATACCAAATCAGAACAACACCCCGAAATTGACCCAATAGAGGAGGTAATGGTGGCAGCCCATATAGAGGCATCAATGCCTGATATACAAGAAGAGGCTGAGGATTACATCGAAGAGCCAGAAACAAACCCCGACCTAGACGAACCCTTAGAGCTAGATGAATCCGAACCACAACCTAAACCCTCCATAGAACTTAAGCCACTGCCTTCTGGGCTTAGGTATGCCTTCCTTAACGGTGATAGAGACAAACCCGTCATTATTAGTGATCAGCTCTCTGAAGAAGAGACCGCTAGACTTATCGCCATTCTAGAGAAGTATAGTTCTGTCTTAGGATACTCCCTCCAAGACCTTAAGGGGATTAGCCCCGCTCTTTGTACACATCGCATCCCAATAGAACCCGACGCTACACCCTTGAGAGAGCCTCAAAGGAGGCTAAATAATGCGATGAGAGAAGTAGTAAAGAAGGAGGTCTTGAAGCTCTTGCACGCGGGCATAATCTACCCTGTTCCAAACAGTGAGTGGGTCAGCCCCGTACAAGTGGTACCTAAGAAAGGAGGAATGACGGTCGTTAAAAATGACAATAACGAACTAATCCCACAATGAACTGTCACGGGATGGAGGATGTGCATAGACTACCGAAAACTCAACAAGGCTACAAAGAAAGATCACTTTCCGTTACCATTCATCGATGAGATGCTGGAACGGTTGGCGAAACACTCTTTCTTTTGTTTCCTTGACGGGTATTCGGGTTATCATCAAATCCCAATCCATCCCAGCAATCAAAGTAAGACGACATTTACATGCCCTTACGGGACATATGCATATAGGTGCATGTCTTTTGGCCTATGCAATGCTCCCGCTTCCTTCCAAAGGTGCATGATGTCCATTTTCTCAGACATGATTGAAGAAATCATGGAAGTCTTCATGGACAACTTCTCCGTCTATGGCAAGACCTTTGACGGATGTCTTGAGAATCTGGAACGCGTCTTACAAAGATGCGAAGAAAAACACTTGATCCTAAACTGGGAAAAATGTCATTTTATGGTTAGGGAAGGGATAGTGTTAGGACATAGATGTCCGAGCGTGGAATAGAGGTAGATAGAGCCAAGATAGAGGTCACAGAACAGCTCCCACCTCCCACGAACGTTAGAGGTGTGCGCAGTTTCCTTGGTCACGCTGGTTTTTATAAGAGGTTTATACAAGATTTCTCGCAAATCGCTAGGCCTTTAACAAACCTGCTAGCTAAAGACGCACCCTTTGATTTTAATGATGAGTGCTTAGATGCATTTTACTACCTTAAGAAAGCACTTGTCTCTGCGCCAATCATACAACCCCCTGATTGGTCACTTCCCTTTGAGATAATGAGTGATGCTAGTGATTATGCTGTAGGAGCTGTCTTAGGACAAACTAGAGATAAGAAGCATCATGCTATCTGCTATGCTAGTAAAACACTAACTGGAGCTTTGCTATAGACAAGTTTAGGTCTTATCTGGTAGGAGCAAAAGTGATCATTTACACCGATCACGCTGCTCTAAAATATTTATTCACTAAGAAAGACGCTAAACCAAGATTAATAAGGTGGATCTTGCTACTCCAAGAATTTGACTTAGAAATAAAAGATAAAAAGGGAGTAGAAAACTCGGTCGCGGACCACCTTTCTAGGATGCAGGTTGAAGACAAACAAAGTTTGCCCATCAACGATTTTCTTCGGGATGACACACTTCTCAAGGTGTCAGCTACTCACCCCTGGTACGCAGACATCGTCAACTACATGGTCTCTGGCTATGTACCTCTGGGGGAAGATAAAATGAAGCTGATTAAGGAAAGCAAGGCACATCTTTGGGACGACCCTTACCTCTATAGAGTCTACCAAGATGGGATGCTGAGACGGTTTGTACCAAAAGAAGAGGGCATCCAGATTATCAGAAAATGCCATGGGGCTGAATATGGAGGCCATTATGATGCATTTAGAACCCATGCCAAGATCTGGCAAAGTGGATTCTATTGGCCTACCATGTACTGGGACACCAAGGACTTCATCAAAAGGTGTGAGAGGTGCCAACGACACGGGAATATCAATACCCGTGACGCCATGCCCCTCACAAACAACCTTCAAGTGGAGCTCTTTGATGTCTGGGGATAGATTACATGGGTCCATTCCCACCATCACAAGGATATGAATACATCCTGGTGGCAGTGGACTATGTATCTAAGTGGGTCGAAGCAATGCCGTGTAGGTCAGCAGACTCAAAACACGCCAAGGCAATGTTTCATGACACCATCTTCCCAAGGTTCGGCACCCCAAGGCTAGTCATCAGTGACGGAGGCAGCCATTTCATTGACAGAAGATTACAAGAGTACCTAAAAGGAATGGGGATAAGGCACAATGTGGGTACACCTTATCATCCCCAGACAAGCGGACAAGCAGAAACTTCAAACAAGCAAATCAAGAACATTCTGCAGAAGACTGTCAATGAGATGGGATCGGCATGGAAAGGCAGACTTCCCAATGCACTCTGGGCATACCGGACCGCATACAAGACTCCTATCGGTATGACCCCGTACCAGCTTGTATACGGAAAGACATGCCACCTGCCCGTTGAGCTGGAGCATAGGGCACATTGGGCCATAAAGAGGTGGAATATGGACCTGCCCTCGGCCGGCAAACATAGGAAGATCCAGATCTCAGAGTTGGAGGAATGGAGAGAGCAAGCTTATCACAACGCCAGGATTTACAAGGAGAAAACTAAAAGATGGCATGATAAGCGAATCAAGCAAAAAGAGTTCCATCCGGGGAACAAGGTACTCATGTTCAACTCCAGGGTCAAACTCTTTGGCCATGGAAAGTTTAGAAGCAAATGGGAAGGCCCGTACCTGGTGGTCGACGCCGTGACACATGGAGCTGTGACGCTACAGGACGACGACGGCAACATCTTCAAGGTAAATGGCCATCGCCTTAAACTTTTTTATGAACATGATTCCATACAAGAAGAATTAGACATGATAGATTTTGTATTACATACTAATCACTAAAATCTACTTGTTTGTTTCATTAACATGCTAGCTTTAATACTTTACAATTTCTTAAACTGCATGCCACTTTGCTTGAGTAGAAATAGGGGTAGAATAGGAATTTCTAGGAACACTTGAGCATTTGGGAGCTAGTCCCTAGAAGCCAGGTGTAGGTCGACCGACCTGTGTTTTGGCACCCACTCGAACCCAGGGTGGTGCAGCCAAACCAGGACCTCAGCCTGGTCGACTAGACCCAACTAGGGTCCGGTCGACCGACCAAGTGATTCGCAATTTGAATTCGCAGAAATCCTTGGAACGGCTAGGGGAGCCTGTAGTTCAAATTGGAACTCAAACGGGGCAAAACCCATGGTCGGCCGACCGGGCTTTTCGCCAATTCGAACTCGGCGAAGGAGTAGGATCGGTGGGGAGGCGTCTCCTAGGACGCTCCCTTTCGAATTCTTTCGAAATTCGCCGAAACCCTCTCCTCCACCTCGCCTTTAAAAGCCCCCTAGGACTCTCCTCTCTTCCCACAACATTCCAGCCAAGCTCATCACCACCATTGCCCATTAGAGCCGTCCTTGATCATCATCCACCTTGCCATGGCGCCACCCACGAGAAACCACCAAATCGTCCCTCGTCCGGACTCACCCATGCCTCCGCGGTCGCTCGCTACCGACATGGATCATGCCATGGCAGTGCACGTGATGGATCCAGAGCCGCTAGCCATGGTGCCACCAACGGGAGGCCTGCTGGGGAAAAACCCCTGGTCGGTCGCCCGACCACTCCCCAGCATCCTGCCCAGTCGGGACCATCATCGCGCTCGCTGACTCCGAAGAGGACTCTCGGGAAATCTCCCGCGAGGTCCACCACGCCAAGGCGACCCATCACGGGTCAATTGGCGTTGAAGAACACGCCACCTGCAGGGGCTAGGGAAGCCCCGATCGTCGTCTCCGCTAACACCGGGGGCAGCTCGAGTTTCGAGCCGTCCCGCACGCCGCACTTCCGCCGGATCAAGGGTCCTAGACCGGGGATGGGGAAGACCCTCATCCCGCCATTGGACTCCGATGAGCGCATGGCCCTGAGGAGTCGAACGACTCCACCAGCGTCTCCGTTCGGAGGCACTTGTCTCCACCTCTCCCTAGAATAAATTAGTTTTTAGAGACTAGGCACTTTTGTTTTTAAAATTTCCTTAGTTGATTTCCCTTTTTGGATTTTTAAATTTCCCATCACAATGTAATAGTGCCTAGGAATTCAATTTTTAATACAAAGGAAGATTGGAAAGAAAAAGTTTGTCTAACCCTGTTGGTGCACTTTGCCACCAGCAGGGTATGTGTTTTTTTACTTCGTTTTTGCTGTGTCATTTTCATAGTGAACAAAGCCCAAGTGTGGGGGAGTCTGCCGAATCCCCAGAAACACGAAAAAGTGGTGAAACAGGCACGGATTCGAGGTGCTGATGGTTCTGCAAGTTGGCACGACGAAGATCGGCCCGATCCATCGGTCGGCCGACCGACACTTCGTGCCAATTTGGCAAACCGAGTACACCGCGCTAATCAGGAGACTAAGTAGAGTCGGAACCCAGGCCACGGAGCCCAGGTCCAGGTCGGTCGACCAGACCTGTTGGCCCCTGGCCCACCACCGGCCTCTCTGCAGAAACACCTTGTCATGCGGTATGTCTCTCCTACTCCTTTCTCTTTCTTTTTCAGTTTTTCCTTATTTGTTTACTTATTTGTTTTTAAAAAAATAACAATTAAATAAAATAATAATAAAATGAAGACTTGCTTCTAGAACTTAACAATTGCTTGATCTATGACATTAAGAGATAGATGCTTTACTAACTTTTACTCCTGCATGTGATCATGCTTGTGGGTCAAACAATCTCATAGGACCATCATATTGACTAGGTTGTTGATAAATGTGAGATAATTCTCGGCTCTTGCTTCATGCCTTTCTATCTAAAGTACTTAGAGGTTTAACTTTGAAAAAACGTCATAAAACCATAGTGTCACTACTCCTCAATAAGGTTGAAATTACCCACCACGGCCATATACATTAAAATTTCAAAGCCTTGTACATAAGCTACTTGCTTGCATTGAGTTTGGTTAAGACTTGTAGAACCTTTGTTAGAGGTTTGTCATGGTCCTAAGGTCAAGATCCACATCACCAAATACGCTGCTTCTAATCCGGAAGTATGCAGTCATGCTACTCCTACCCTGGGAGTACGCATCTAACTACCATTATTATGCTACTCCTACCCTGGGAGTACGCATCTCACCATTCATCATTTATGCTACTCCCACCTTGGGAGCACGCATCTTACCCCCAGTATTATGCCACTCCTACACTAGGAGCGCGCATCATCATCCATACCACCATTATTGTGCTGCTTCTACACTGGAAGTACGCACCTTAACCATCTCCATTATCCAGATTGCTCCATACTCCAAAGTTAGAAAGTCTCTCTCACATTTTCATTTGTTAGGTGAGACACACCCCAAAAGGCTAGGCATCTATTGAGATAGAGCAAAAAAAAGATTGATAATAAAGAGCTAGCCTTGTCTCAATAGAAGTAGAAAGAGAGATAGCATCAAAAGAAGGAGCAATCTCATCCATCATACATCCACATCCTTTTCATCATCCATTCCATCCTTCACTACACTTTACATCTTGATCTAGGGACATGATGAGTCTCTGCTGTGGGCCAAGACCTTATTTTCTTAACTAAGACAATACATGCACTGCAAGTATGCTATTCCTTGACATACCTATTCAAACTCCATATAAAGCCTCATTAGAGATAGGATGTTTTCAAAGGCAAATACATGATATGCCTTGGTGAGGATTCATACACCACTTGAGTGACTAGAGGTATCCGTTGAGGAGTAGGACTGACACATGTGCTTTATTTTCAAAAATCTATAAAAACTCTAAGTATTAAGGATATGAAATGAGTAGAGAACTGAGCCTTGAGAACTATTCCATTTGTTTCAACAACTGAAGGATTTATGTTAGACAGTACCACATAACCCACTTGAATGATTTCTGCCTGAGTAAACTTAGTACTTGCTAATATCTCAATAATGATTGTAGTATCTTTCTCTCTCTAAACTTTGCTTGAGGACAAGCAAAGACTTAAGTGTGGGGGATCTTGTTGACGGCATTTAGACCCTGTTTTCATCTCATGAAAGCCGTCAACATTGGTCACATTCAAGAGCTACACCCAGCAAACAAGTAGTGATATAGGTGCAATTCACTTGGTTCCACATGTACATGTCACTATTTGGATGCAGGTACAAACATGTACTACTCAAACCTGAACAAGCGTGAATGAAGCAAATTTGAGCGAACTCCAAATGAGCAAGCAAAACAAGTGACAAGCCAGGACAGCACCAGGAGGCTGCCACGTGGGCCAAGGGCCAAGGGCCAGGTCGGCCAACCTGCCTTTGGTGGCAGGACACCTTGGCATTGCACCCACTGCCACCTGGACCTTCTAGAAGGCCAGTGGGACCCACCTATCAGCCAACCATAGGTCGGCCGACCAGGGGTTGGGCCCCACTTGAGGTCGGTTTGCTTCCACCGCCTTCCTGCATGACTGCCACGTGTCCTACACCGAGCATCATCCATTCAAGTCGGTGGGAAGGTCGGTTTGATCCAAGGGTGTAGAAGAGATGTCACGCAGATCGCTGATGTGGCGCTTGAGTAGGGGCTACTCCATCTCCCCTATAAATACCCCCCTCTAGCTTAGTCCAAAATGCACCATGTATCATAGGAAGAGCTTCTATTAAGCTATAGTGTGAGAATAGAGGGAAGAGAGTGAGGAGTTCCACGGAGGAGTCCCGTCTGTCGGGAGTCTTCTTCCGGAGCGCCTCAGCGGATGCTTGTCTTCTAGTAAGTTTTACTATCTAGTTGCTTTCATCTGAGTACTTTCAGTATTTACTTTCTGTCTTAGTTTATCGTAAGTGTATACCCTTTCTGCTGGCACATTGCTCCCTCCTGAGCGGGCGTATGTCAGGCTCTTGAGTGAAGTACTCTAAACCCTGGCCGTGTTTATAGTAGTAGAGATAGTGTAGGCACGCTGTCTAGACTAGATCTACCGGTGTGAACGTCTGGCTGCACCCAGGAACGCCCACAAGTGTAGTGTGACAGCCTTCCATTGGGACCTTGGAGTTCTCCTGAGCGTGTTGTTAGGTTAGATTGTAGGCCTACTTTGGGGGTCGCTTTAGGGTGCGTTATTTTAGCATCCTGTCTCATCCTTCGGCCGCAGCAGAAAGATAGAGTTAGTTCTCACGTACCCTTAGGATAAGTTAAGTTAGAACCGAATACTAGAATTACCTCTCGAACCCATCCTAAGCCCTTTGATCATTGCCTGACGGCATCCCTTGGCCTAGTTAGTCCACTTCTCGTTCCCTGTGGAAAATATGATACCTGGAATTCTCCCGGTGAAGTGCTACATTGACTACCCGTCCGCTTGCGGTAATCCCGTTTGCCACATCTGGTGTCAACAGTCCTCAATTTTAGCGGAAGCGTAAGGTGGCGGAAGTTGAGTTTGAAGTTCTGAGCGGAGGTGAGGTTTGATGGCAAAGGGGTCTTCATCCATGGGCGCTGTGAGCTCCGTTGCCGTGTACGAGTTCGGAGCTAGCACGGTGCAAGAGGCGGACTTGGACAGGTTCGCTGCGAAGGGGTGGCTGGAGAGGACTCGCGCGAGGCCCGGAGGTTCTGTGCTGACGCCCCTCCCCAACAATAACGAGGTGGTTGTTTTCGAAGGATTCTTCGAGGCGGGTGTAACATCCCAAAAATCCAAACTACAATTTTTTTCTAAATAAACCTTTGTTTGTTGCCTGTCATGTACGAAACCCTATTAGTTCGCATACAAGTACCTTTGTTTAGTTGTTAAGCATTGCGATGCAACAACATCACATGTGTCTTAATATAGTCCTTAAGCCACATGTGATTAGCACCTTAGGGAAACCCCCTATACTTAAGGATGAGAGTCCATGACCAACCACTCAATGCAGTATGCCCTAGTGATAGCTCCTAGGATATGAACCTAGACCCTAATGATCCTATGCTAGAATTAGTAGCAATGTCACCATGGTGTAATGTTTATACATGTACACCTGCCTATAGTATAAATCCTACGACCAACCACTGCCTAACTAGAGCTAACTAGTGGTTAGTGTTACCACCCCAAACCGTGACTTAGTGACTCGACCTATGCCCATGACTCCACATAGAGGAGTATTGATCCCGAACCCTAGGCCATGATAATAGAACCTATCCACTCCAAGTGACTATCTACCTCGACCCTAGCTAGACAAAGACTAGTGATATCATGTCAACCGTGGTAACACCTCTCCACGTGAGAATGTTGATACTCAGTGTCGTGGTACTAGAAAACCACCTACACATATAGCTGCCTAACTACCCTAGTAGACCAACCCACACCAACCCAGGAAAATACCTCTATCCTTGAGAGGTAGTTGCCTAAACCACATACCTCGATAATAGGAGCTACCTACCTTAGCTCGACTAGCTACCTCACCACTCTTATGGGTGAACCCCACCAGACCACCCTAGTGGGGCAACCTACTAACTATGCCAACTTATAGAGAGATGCCCTAGCCCTATGCTTAACACCTAGTGGACCCTCAGGTCGTCGTGGTGTTATGTGAAGTATGACTAGCAGTTAGTCTGGGTATAGCTACCTAGTTGCCCATCCATGATCTAGATGCTTAGCCAATCTAGATAGAGTACCTAGTGCTAACCCTAGAAGGATTGGTATGCCACACCGAGACCTACCGTGATCACCTGTTGGATTAGTCTTAAGCACGCGCCATCCTTGTAGATTAATTTTTGTGAATGATTTGGCTTTTATTTGGATTTCGTATTGCTTGTGGAATCAACAACCAAACATCTATTTTATTTATACAATAAATAGATGAAATGTTATATGGGGAAACAACACCCCAACAAGCCTATGACCTATTATGACCACCATGGAACTTTATACAAGAAATACAAATCACAAAGTATATACATACATGTATACAAAAGAAAACAGAAAAGAAAAAGGAAAAGAAAAGAAAACAAAAAGGCAAAGGCCATTTCGGCCCGAGACCGATGACCAGCCCATCCTGGCCTGCGAACCCCTTCTTCTCTCCTCCCTTTCCAGCCGATCCAATCCGGCCCAACTCGGCCTGTCAGCCCACCTCTTCTTCTTTTTCTTTTTCTCCAATCGAACCAGCCCAAGTCGGCATTACAGCCCAGCTCGGCCCGCTCTCTTCTTTTCCCAACCGAGCCAGCCTGCTATTCCTTCCGGCCCATCTCCTTTACCTTTCCCTTTTCTCTCACCGGCCCAATCCAGGCCCCTTTCATTTCCCCGCAAGACGACACGGCCGGGAGACTTGTCCTCTCCCTTCTACCACCGACAAGCGGCCCCCACCTGTCATAAGCTCGCCTTGCGTCATCCCCTGCTTTTGACCGAAGAGCAGAGCGGCGTGAGAGCCACGCCGACTCTCCGCCCGTCCGATCAGCGCCTGCAGCACATCGACGCCTGTCGTCCTCGCCACCTGGACCGACCGAAGGCCGACTGCCACATAGAGCTCGCGGCGCTTACCTTTTTCCATCGCGCTCGCGACGCACATGCCGCTGCCGCGCACTCGCCCCTCGCTCTTCTTGGCCGCGAAGGCAATTGCGCCAGCCGCTGCCAGCTGGAGCCCGCGCGAGAACGACAGTGACAGCCGGAGCCCCCAATACCACTTGATCGCGTCCGCACCCCGGATCACCGTTCGCCGTGGCCTCCCGATCGCCATGGCCGACGCCGCCTATAAATTGGGGCAACCCGGACCCCAGAACCCTAGCCTCTCAATCCGCCCTTGCGCCGCCACCTTGCCAGCACTACAAGCCGAGACCAAGAGGAAGAGGAAGAAGAAGCAAGGAGGAGGAGAAGGGGAAGCCGGAGCCGCCCGTGCTGCAGTGGCCGCCGCCGGGAGCCGCGCGTCGCCGGACTCGGAGGAGAAGGACGTGCCGTAGGAGGAGCTGCTGCCGCTGGACTACCACCGCAAGCCGGACGACCTCGACCGTCCCTTCACCGAGCAGCACACCGACCTCCCCTGCCGCGCCGGTACGTCGCCGTGCTCCTAATCCAAATCCCGACCTTGCTGTCCACGGCCATGGCGTCCAAGGACGCGTAGGCCAGAGCCTTGCCGGCTCTTTGGCACACGAACGCACGAGCACCGACCGACCCAAGCCCCTGGAAAGCTGGCGCCACCATGCCGGCGGACTTGCCCGCCATGTCGCCGCCGCGGCCACGCCACGCCGCGGTGCGCCACCATCCCCGGCGAACCGAAGCTCCCTGGAACCCTTGGACCGCGGATCTGAGTCCGCCGTGGCGAGCCGCACCCCGTGCGCTCGCTAACGGGGAAGATGACCGTGGGAGACGACCTCTCACCGGTGACCAAGTCCACACGGGCCGCTCTGGAGCGCCGCCGTGGCGCGATTGCGCCGGCAAGCTCCGGCCGCCTCCATGTCAGGGGCGTGCCATCGAGTTTTCACCGTGGGCTGCTGCACGCCGTGGCGTCACCGGAAGGAAGAGATGAGGCCTGGAGGGCCGCCTCGATGAATAGCCGCACCGCCATGCCCGCCGGCGCCGCCGCGCGCCTCCGCCGCATGCTATGCGCCGCCGTGTGGTTTTGTCGCCGCCGTCGAGCCGAACGAACGTCCCTCGACCCTAATCGATGGACCGCAGCGCTAATTGAACGCAAAGCTAGCCCCTGCCCTTGTTGCTATGGAGCACCGCCGCAGCTAAGCCGCCGTCGTGTGGCCAAGCCTCGCCTAGTGCCCCGCGAACCGCGCTAATGGCCTTGCCGTGCCCGCCATGCCGCCGCGGAGCGGATGCGCTCGCCGGCGTGGTGCCGGATCCGCCAGAGCGCCGGAATTGCGCCACCATGCCGCCGGCGTGCCATGCCCGCCGCCGCATGGACAACATCATGGATAGCTGCCACTACTGCTTCCCGGACCGCCCTGTGACCATGGGCGAGATCTCCATGAACTCCCGAAGCCGATGCGCAAGTTGGAGAAGAATATGGACCGCCGTGGCGCCCTAGAGCTTCACCATGCCGCCGGCGGCCATGCCGTCCTGGCGAGCAGAGCTCGGATGGGGAGAAGGGGTTAGTGAGGAGGAGAGATGTGGAATGAGAAGATGGACCGGACTCACCTAGACCAAGCCGCTGACATTGGGTCCCACCGTTACCTATCTACTGTTGATGTCTATTAAGTGCAACTGAAATAAAGAAGGTTCCGCAAGCGCACAGAATATATCATCGTAGCATTTTAACCGGGAGTAATCCAGGTATCGTTATTTATATTTTTACCACTGGGAAGGGAATGCTCTGGATAATGAGTGATGAGCAATGCACATGCTATAATGGAGAGCTTAACCTTGTCTGTATCAATCATCTCATACAGGGTAAGTGTCACATAAAATATAGGAATGAATGATAAATGACATAAGATAAATGAGAGCATTCAGCCATATAAAATAATAGTAATAAGCCATCTCAACTTAGCACTCTAAGTTTATAACACTAGCATGGACTAGGACGATCTAGGGTATAATCCTATGTTATTCTAACTATAAAGTCAAAGCATACAATGATTAGTGCAAGAACATCTAGCAATCATGGCGGGAAAAGGTTACATCTATGCATAGTGATATTACCGAGAGAAGACAAGAGACATAGCAATGACTTCAATGTAATAGGTTTGTTCTCTAGACCTATACTCGGGAGAAGGGCTACAAAGGACTCAACAGATCATCACTCCCGCGATCTACCTCACGATCCGGAATATAGGGTGCAATCGCGAGATAAATACGGTATAGGCACCATGCCTACACAATATCTACCACTCACCCATTGGCCTAATGAGCAAGCGCTATACGATCCTATGCATAAACATAATTCTAGTCCAACTATGCTAAACATATAATCAAAGTAAACTAAGAACAATATAATTGAGAACATAATCAAATAGAGTAAAGTCAAGTCTGATATAATAGAATAGAATAAAGTACTACTCATAGTATCACGAACAATGATGAATATTACAAGAATGTAGAGGGGAATTACCAAGAACTCCGACAGATCCGGACTCCAAGCTAGGCTTGATTCCCTCTAGATCTATTCCTATGTAGCTATGCTACTAAACTATGGAGCTCTAATTGAGATGGTGGCTCGGCTTATCCGAATTCGATGAGAGAATGAACTCTTGAATGAATTAGGGTTTCACCCAGGGGCCGGGGCTCTTAATATATAGCCCCTAGGATTAACCACAGCCCTCGGATCAAACCGACCTAAATGGACGATAATTATTCATCCTCAAAGGCGGTGGAGGCGGGATCCACGAGACTCCACCTGATTGGTGGAGGTGGGAGTCGGCCGACTCCCCTGGGTCGGCCGACCGGCCACCCCCGCGCGTGGGCCCCAGCTTCCGGGTTTGCCTTCGGAGTCTTCTAGATTATACAATTTTACCCGTTCGGTCTTTATCTCTATGTAATCATGACATGTGGGCCTCCTTTGGTTCTCTTTTCGATAACCCCCGCGCAAATAGACAATCACCAAAACTCATGGAATTCATCGGTGTAACCCCTATATCTAACAGTGAACTCTTATTAGTCCTTTCTCTTGCTGCGTTGACGGTATAAAATTGATACTTAGCGATCGTCAACAAACTCCCCCAAGCTTACCTTTTGCTCGTCCCCGAGCAAAGATAGACTCAAGTGATGGATCGGGAGTTGCTACAATGCTTTCACTCCTCACAAGTACACATGCGTTCAAACAAGAACTCTCCTCCGGATTAGAGTGAACTATCCTGACTCAAAACTCACTCATATTACCTTTCACCATGGGGCTTGTAACCGTCACTTGGGTCTTGAGTAGTTGAAAGGTAGAACGATCAAGTCAAGCGCTATGTTTCTCGCTCTTTGATCAACTATTATCCCGGAGTTTTTGCAAGGTTTGAAATAAAACTCAGAGTTCCTTGTATGAACCTTTCAAGTCTCTCATTTGTGGTATTTCTGGATCCTTTCTAAGGCATGAGTAGTGTATGCCTTCTCTCTTCTCTCAAGAATATGTGGTATTTGTGGAACTAAGGCATAGTGGAAAGTGCCTTCTCTCTCTCACCCTACTTTCTAATAGGCTTATGTGGAGCTCATAGGTGGGGAGACACTCGAACTCACTTGCATATATTGCACAGTTAAGACATGGATCCAATAGGAACTAAAATAATAATAAAGTCATATGTGCATGTGAATGAGGAAAGGGGATGAATGATAGGATGATGATGATAAGGAAATGATTATGAGGGGTACTCAACCGGTGAACATCTACTTCTATACTCGCTCCTTTGGGGATAACATGACTCCCTTTATTCGGAAACCTTGAAACTTCTTGAATGGAAGGACTTGGCTACTCTTTCTTTTTTTCTTCCTTCTTCTTCTTCTTTTTTTTTTTTTTTTTTTTTTTTAGAGTAACCAATCCTCTGGAAACGAAACTTTAGCATAGGGAGTGTATAACTTGAAATGATAATAACTGGAGCTTTTATGTAGGCAAATAGGACGGCGATGATTATGTCTAGATGTTCACTCCCAGGATAGGAGAAAAACCTTTTCTGGATGATGTGAAATGAATGGCGTATGTATATGTGGATGGATGAATGGATGGATGCGTACTCCCAGTATAGGAGCAGCATAAGTGCGTATCTCCAGGGTAGAGATAGCACAATATGTGGGGAATGCGTACTCCCAGGGTAGGAGCAGCATAAGTGCGTATCTCCAGGGTAGAGATAGCACGATATGTGGTGGATATGGATCTATTTGTGGGTGGTACTTCGAGGAACAGAAGTAGCACAGAATGAATATAACATTTACAAAATAGGTGCATGCTTCTGAGGACAGAAGTAGCATAGATCAATGGATGGAGAGCACATAGTATTGACTTTAACCGTATGACGATTCCTTATGGGTCCACAAGATAACCACACTCAATGCCTATAAAGTCTACACTCAAACCTACAATATGATCTATATAAACAGATGGGTCTTTCCTAATCTAGTAAGCATGAATATATGGTCAGGTAGGAATTTGAACTCTCATCATAAAGGAACTCATCATGCAGGAATTTAATATTTTCACGATAAATTCTCCGAACTCTAGTATCTCTAGGAACAAGATGGATAGCAGCTCAAAACCTTCCCATATCATACCCGTCAACCACCTAGACTTAGATCAAGTGTTCGCTACCCACAAGTTTCGTTTCGAGCAAATCTCAAATCTAAACAAGGTTGTGTCCAAAACTCGGGAGAGTGCAAGGTTGAAAACTAGGTACTTGAAAGGAATGACGGCAGAGCAACTATTCATCATCTCCATATAGAGTTTATTCTAGGGATCACTTTTAAAGACAGATTGCAAGAGCTCTCCAAAAGTAGAAAAGATAAATAAGGAAATCTTTCTGGGTTTCTATGGTTATGCATCTTTTTTAGTTGTTTTAACAAAGCATACTTTAACAAGGTATAAATAGATACGTTGGAAACACTTAGCTTGGTACACGGGGGATGCTCTCCCCCAAGCTGGATGTTGACATAGTCTGCTGATGTTGTTGACAGGCAATGAAGACGTTCTAGTCCTCCAGGAGTGTCGTAAATAGTTGCTGTTGGAGACAAAGATTCAAGTGTCGCGGCAGCACTCCGACGGGGACCTGGATGTACTTCGCTTGTTAGCTCTTCTTGATCCTTGATGTTCTATGAAGCTCAAAATAGGCAACAAAGCTTGTGGAACTAATTAAGCGTTAGTGATAAAACTTCTAGGCCTTGGTTGTCTAGAACTTTCTTAACTTAGACTTGTTCTAACAGGATCGCAAGAAATATTTTTATCTTTTTATTATTTAAGGAATGCAGACAGGGGAAGTAAATATGCTGAGAAATTATTTTTGTGCCACCACAGTGAATAATTATCCACATGGGGCTTAATGATTTTCTGGATGCAAATGCACAACATCTTTTTTTTCTTTTCAAATGCGGAGATAAAAGAGTAAAGATGCAAATAAGATGCAAGTAGGAAATAAATATGCTAAGGTAAAAATATACTGCTAAAAAGTAATGCTGATAAATACCAAGTTACCTCTTGGCGCGGCGTTCGGTAATTTTAAGTCCTCCGAACAGGACTTGTCATGTTCGCTCATTTTCAAGGGGCGCATTGGCTGGCGCCTCAGATGATGTCGCCTCGTGTGTAGGAATTGATTCTGATTTTGCTTTTACCTTCCACACCTTCTTTGTTGGAGAGGATGACCTTGAGGAGGAAGCTTCTTGGACCACTTGGTTTTCTTCTGGTAGCACCTCTTCGGGTTCTTCTATAATGTTCTTCTCTTCTGGGTACCGATCTTCATATCTTGACACTTCTCCCTCATAGTCAGCCCATCCATCTGTAGTGATGTTCTTCTTGTTCGCGGACGGGTACGCTGCCTTCTCCTTGCTCTTCTGTTCTTCTTGGGCTCCTCGGTGATTATGTAACTATTGTTGAAGTAGCGGCGTACCTTCTCGGTGGGAAAGTGGAAATGGATCTCTCCTGTTCCAATATAGATGATAGCTCGGTGGTGTTCGGGAATGGTCTTCCTAGGATGATTGGAGGATCGTAGTCATCTCCCATGCCAATGACTAGGAAGTCTATAGGGACATAATGGTCATCTCTCGGATGAGGACATCCTTCACTTCTCCTTCGACGACGGAATGTCGATCTGCCATTTGCGCCTTTGTGCATAGGTGGGCTCCAAAGGCATAGTACCATATAGATACTCATAGGTTACCTTGGCCATGATGTTGACGCCGATCCGGTTCACGATGACTTTATTGAAAGAGCTTCGTGATGGAGCATTGAATGGTTGGGACACTGGGTCATCCTTCTTGATCGACGTGGGGACCCGAGTAAGTGGTCATGCTCTTTGTGGACTGCAGGTGACCATCCTCACTTGTCTCCGTCTTCTTGGTTTTCTTGTTCTTGTTCTTGCTCTTCTTAGCCGGGTTCTTCTTCTTCTCACCGTTCGCGATGAGGGTGTCTTGGGAACTGCGGCACTCTGTTCTTGAAGAAGAAGGTTTCTCGCTTGCCCTTGATGTTGAAGATGATCTTGGCAGTGTTGGCATACATGATGGCTCCAGCAGTGTTCAAGAATGGTCGTCCCAAAATGACAGGGGACCTTTCATCACTGCCTGTATCCACTACCACGAAATCTGCTGGAACATACGAGTTGCCCACTCGTACACATATATCTTCAAGTATTCCCAAAGGAACACGGAGTGACTGATCTGCAAGCTGTAAGCACATAGTTGTATATGCCAAGGGGCATCTGAATAGCTTCTCATATATTACTCTTGGCATGATGTTGATGCTTGCACCGAAGTCACAGATTGCCTCATTAAAGTTAGTACTTCCAATGGAGATCGGAATGACTGGTCTCCCTGGATCGCCCTTCTTGATTGGCAGAGTTGAGTCAATCCATGACCCCTTCGATGGATCACTCCGGCTATCTTCTACATTGAATATATCAACAAGATTTGCAGTTTCGAGCTCTTCGGGTTGTCCTACCAGTTTACCTTGACCATTGGAGGGAGCAAGGTTAACAAGCTGTTGTACCTGCGACTCAAGTATCTTGTTGAAGCTAAGCTGACTCTTGATGGCATTGGAAAAGCCATCCATCCTGTTGCTGAGTGTCTCTAGGACCTTGTCATTTGATGTCGGCTTCTTGGACAGTTGTCCATCATCTTGCCTTGGTTCAAGACTAACTCTCTCAAAGGCGGCCGGTTGTAATTATTGTAGGAGGAGTTGTTACCTTGATAGTTGCCCGAATAATTGCACGAGTAGTTAGGCCTCTGCCGTTGATTCCAACCTTGATTCCGCTTTGAGGACAATAGTAATTATTGTTGTTGTTGTTGTTGAGGTAGTTCACATCCTCCTTCGACTCTGGGCGCTTAGCACCCGTGTGCCCGCCTCTCCACACTCTTCACATGTCATGCGAGCATCATGTATATGCATGACTTCTTTCTTCTCTCGGGGCTCTCTCATCGAGCCTCTTCATTAGCAAATCCATTTTGGCAGACAAAGATGTCTACCTCTTTCACTGGTGCATTCCTCCACCTCTCTTGCGGGTCTCGAGTTCTTTCTTCACTCCAACCTTGGTTGGATGCCATCTTCTCCACAAGAGCCGTGGCTTGAGGAAGAGTGAGTGATAAGAATGCACCTCCAGCAGCGCATCCATCGTCTCACGTGTCTTGTTGCTAAGCCCATGGTAGAATGTCTCGCATAAGCGGCCAATTCTCCATGCCATGATGAGGACACTCGAGGATGTAATCTTGAAAGCGCTCCCAAGCTTCGGGACAGTCTCATCATGGTGTTGCTTTGAAAGCTTGATATCTTCCCACGAAGAGCATTTGTCTTGCCCATGGGGAAGAACTTCGCCAAGAAATTGGTGGAACATAGTGCCCACGTAGTATTCTTCTCCTTATTGGCGTAGAACCACTGCTTCGCTCTCCCCAAGAGTGAGAATGGGAAGAGGCGAAGTAGTATAGCATCTCTGGGGACATCCTTGATAGTGAATGTGCTACAAATCTCCAGGAAGTGTTGGAGATGAGCACTAGAATCTTCATGGGCCTTCCCACAGAACTGGCTTGCTTGCACCATGTTGATCAGCGCAGGCTTGAGCTCAAAAGCTCCTTCGATGTCCACAGCTGGTCCAGTACGAATGTTGTCCGTAGTGGGAGCTGAGAACTCACGGAGTGACTTGTTCACCATGGCTTCAAACGCTGGTGTCAAGTCTCGCAAGAAAGGTTGACTTTCTGCTTCTGACAAACTTCCAAGTTGAGTTGATGATGATGATGATTGATTGGTCTTCTTCAACTTGCTTCTGGCTTTCCTGAATAAAGCTTCTGGATCGTCAATATAATTATCAGGAAGAATTGTCTTGATTACCCTGCATAAGATACACAAGTAGACAAAACAAGGGTAATCCTGTAGAGATGGGTTAGTATAAAAAAGACTACTCGATCACATTATCTAGTGCAATGCTGCTCATTATCCATTGGCTTTCAACCTTCTCCGGCAACGGCGCCAAAAATGCTTGTTGATGTCTATTAAGTGCAACTGAAATAAAGAAGGTTCCGCAAGCGCACAGAATATATCATCGTAGCATTTTAACCGGGAGTAATCCAGGTATCGTTATTTATATTTTTACCACTGGGAAGGGAATGCTCGGATAATGAGTGATGAGCAATGCACATGCTATAATGGAGAGCTTAACCTTGTCTGTATCAATCATCTCATACAGGGTAAGTGTCACATAAAATATAGGAATGAATGATAAATGACATAAGATAAACACTACTAGGATTTGACCCTTATAGAACCACTATTTTTTGCAATGCCATACATTTGGTTGCAATATTTGGTTCTTTGGCAACGAATGTCATAATTGGTAGCAATATATGGGCCTTGTGGTGACCAAAATGGTGCGTTGCGTTAGTCATAAGCTCCGTTGCAAGACGTGGGCGTTAATGCCACGATGGAAATGGTGGTTGCGAGCAAGGGTGCATATTGCCACAACTAGTGTTGAGTTGTGATAATATTGATGTTGTGTTGCGATAGGTAGGTGTTGTTGCCACCAGTGTAAAGTTGGTTGCAAGTTGTTATGGATATGGCAATGAAGTAAGTGCATTGTGTTAATTTTGACCTACGTTGCGATAGCTCAAATCTATATTGCATCCAAGAAATGATTAGTTGCAAGTAGTTGTGAATATAGCCATGATAAAATTTTGTTGCATTAATCTAGCTCTACGTTGCAAAAGATCTTATTATATTGCAACCAAAAAGTCATCCCTTGCATCTATTGAGGTTCTATTACCATCAACTTCATACGTGGTTATATTGGTGTATGTGTCGTTGCAAGAAGAGTGTTATTGCTAATAAAATGTATCCATAATTATACTTATTATATAAACTCTTGCGTCAACTTTTTTAGAATAATCGTAAAAGCTTTGTGCAATAATAGTAAAATTACTTATAATTGGTATATGGAGTTATGGACGATTCTAAACTCTGCTAATTTTTCTTATATAAGAAGATAAGAATAGTAGTAAGTTTTTCTAGAACTGAAGTAGTAGACGCTTCTGATCTCTGCCACTTTTTTCTAAAATAGTAGTAATTTTTTTTGTTGATAACTCAAATAGTAGTAAGTTCCTAAAATAGCCTGCCGTAGCACCAGTGTGACGAAAATTTTTGAAATCACATAAAAGGCAATACTGATTTGGTGGTTTTTTATTTCTAGCATTAAGTACCACTGATAACATTGCTTCCCAAAGTCTATTAAACGTAAAAGTTTCTCACCTACAAGACAATTCGCGCTTTTTCACAACCCCATGTATAGGCAACATGCTGTTATCAGTGGTAAAATTCTTACATATAAAAAAAAGTCTAGCAAAATCATCTACTTTTTCAAACCATGTGAATTTGAAGTAGTAATTTTTTGAAATCATCAAGTATTACAATTAAGTCTGGCAACTTAGCAGTAAAATTAACAGCAAGTCTGACGACACACACATATATAATATATTATAGTTCGAGCTCAGTATTTCATATCTCAAGAACCAAGCCTTTAATCAAACAAAAAATTATGCAGCTCTTGAACCAAGCCTCTAGCTAATAAAATCACACCAACACGCACATATGCCCATAATAATATTAGAGTTCAATATTTGAAAGCTAAGGAACAAAGCCATAAATCAAACAAAACATTGTGCAACTCTCGAACCAAGCCGAAAACCAAAATATACACACCAATATATATAGAATAGAATCCTATTTATGTAAAAAACTCGTCATCCTGTCCTTGGCCTAAAGAGTTGACAGGTGCAACATGTCCATCATCAATGTAGGTGTCATCATTATCATCGTCTTCATCAACCAGGTCTTCATCATTTGGTTCTGGCACAGGTATAGCTTTTTCAATGATGCTAGCATCTCCGGTCACTCCTTGCAGGCCATTCCTTGTCCAATTTGTCAACTCTTCATGCTGGCTAGATATGATCATGGTCTCCACACCAACATCGAGTGAGTCAATATCAATCTGTCCTTGTTGTTCAGTCTCTCCAGATTCTGGCATGGAGAACAAAGTCCTTGGCTTCATTCTAACAACACTACTCCAGTTGGATTTATTTGCGCATTTGACATAAAAAACCTGCTCAACTTGAGTTGCCAACATAAGGTTCATTTACATAACGACGACGGGTTGTATCGATATCTATAATCCCATAATCATCCTTGTTGTAACCTCTACTTTTGTTCTTATTAGCAGCAGGAACGTCGTACCAGTCACACTCAAACAATATGACTTCTTTTTCACCTGGAAAATCTAGTATGATTATCTTTTTAAGGACACCGTACCAATCCATATTGCCTGTACTGTCATCACCCTTCACCAAAACTCCAGAATTTTGTGTACTAAACCTGGCCTCTATAGAAGCTGTTCGGAAAAGGAAATCATGGATAAAGCATCTGCTGAAAACACGAGCCATGTAATGGGGACCCTGAGAAAGGGAATATAGCTCCTCACTAATCTTCTTTTCTGCATAAACTACCTTCATCTGCACCAAATTCAAATTCAAATAAATAATAAGACAATTGCTATAACCTTTTACATGTATATGACAACATTACTCACCTTACGTTCAAACCACCCAACAAAATGCTCCCTATGTCGCTTATCGACACCGTGTCCACTAGTTTTTCTCATTAGCTCCTTATGCTCACTGTATATAATAATCCAACATATTAGTTATGAATATTGTTCTGCACTTACTAATCTACTATGAAAAAATACAAGAACACAAAAAAGGTGGTAGTAACAGCTTACTTAATCCATGTAATTGCCTCGTCATAGTTTGATAATATATAGTGACGCATCCGTAGCATGTCGATTTAGAAATTGGCTCAATTTTGCAGCCTTTCTTACTATAGTCAATGCTCCCAAATATGCTACCAGCTGTTGGTTCATTCACTGCGCTCCTCTCATGACGTGCCGGGCGATCCAGCTTGGTTTCAATGTCTTCTAGGAAACGAGAGCAATGTCAAGCATTCCTCCGAGATATATCCCTCTCGCTATCGAACCTTCTCGATGTGCCTTGTTCCTAACATATCCTTTCAAAGTGTACGTAGATACCTCTCGATCGGATACATCCACCGATAACACACTCGGTCCTCCAATTTTAGTCTCCTCGCTAAATGAACCGGCAAGTGCATCATAATGTCAAAAAATGCTGGTGGGAATATCATCTCAAGCTCGGATAAAGTCTCTGCAATTGAAGAGCTTAGTTTTTCAATGTCACTTTGCACCAGCTCCTTTGAACATAGAGCATTGAAAAACCCGCTAAGCTCAATCAATGGCCTGGCAACATCTTTTGGCAATATGTGACGTGCAACTAAGGGTAGCAGTTTCTGCAGAATAACATGATAGTCATGTGATTTCAGTCCAGAGACCTTACATCCATTGACATCCACACATCTCTTTATATTAGACGCATAACCATCTGGCATCCTCACTCCTTCTAAGAATGTACATAGCATTTTCTTCTCATCCTTGCCTAAGGTGTACAATGATGGAGGCAAAGTATACTGACCGTTCTCTAGCACTCGGATGCTGATCCGGCCTTATTCCAAGATGCCGCATGTCAAGCCGCGCCTTTTCACTATCCTTACACTTACCATCTATGCCAAGCAATGTCCCAATTATGCTCTCACGACATTTTTCTCGATGTGCATAACATCCAAATTATGCCTTATAAGCAATTTTTTCCAAAGAAGGCAACTCAAAAAATATGCTCTTCTTCCTCCAATTGTGCCACCTAGTATCTTCTTCTCGTTGTTTCCTCTTTTTGTGGCTATTCCAAATTTTGGTTGCTCAAAACTTTCATATTGTTGTAAAACCTGTGCACTGGATCAAGGCACATGTGCCTCCCTCATCTCTCGTCTTGTTGTTGAAGCTGTTTTTTATTCCTACGCCACCTATGGTTCTCGAGGTAGAAACCGACGATGTGCCAAGTAGCAGTGCTTTGACCCAAACTTCAACCATAAGTATTCTCAGTATCTTTGTGGCAGTATGGGCATGCAAACTTTCCTTTAGTACTCCAGCCGATAGCATGGCATAGGCAGGGAAATCATTTATGGTCCATAGTAGAAGCGCACGAAGAGGAAAGTTCTTCTTCTCCTTCGCATCCCATGTTTTAACACCTTTCCACAATTCCTTGAGCTCGTCAATTAGGGGCTGCAAATAGATATCAATATTCATTCCCGGAGATTTCGGACCTGGTATCAACATAGACATCATCCAATACGGTTGTTTCAAGCACAACCAAGGAGGCAAGTTGTAAGGGATTAGAATGACAGGCCATGTAGTGTATGCGACATTCAACATCCCAAACGGATTGAAGCCATCAGCTGCAAGACCGAGCCTTACATTGCGTGGGTCCAATGCAAAATCCTTATACTCTGTATCCACATACTTCCATGCTAATGAGTCTGCAGGGTGACGCATTTTCCCATCATGCACCAGTTCTTCCTTATGCCAACGCATCAATGAAGATGTCGATGCTCTCATATACAACCTTTGCAAGCGAGGAATAAGTGGAAAATAACGAAGGATCTTACGTGGAAAGCGCTTCTGTCCACTACTAGTGACAACAGGATCATCCTTTTCAGTACCCCCGGTTTCTTTCCACCTAGACTCACCACATGTTGGACAATTATCCTTTTCAGCATAATCCTTACGGAATAACACACAATCATTCACACATGCATGAATCTTTTGGTAATCGAGGCCAAGATCTCGAACAACCTTACGCACTTTGTCCAAGGAAGTCGGGAGACAATGGCCTTCAGGGAGCACAAGCAAGAACAAGCGAAGTATGCGTTCCAAGCAACCATTGCTAAGACCATCCATGCACTTAATCTGATATAGCATGACAATGAAAGAAACCTTTGTAACCTCCTTGCAGCTTGGATACAATTCTTTCTTTGCCTCTTCTAGTAAGCGATAAAGTCTCTGTGCACTCTCATTTGGCTCTTCCTCATCATTTCCTATGACTTCTCCATGTATAACAGCACTGATCAGTGAAGAAACTAGATCATGGGAACCTTCTGCATGACCTCTTGCTCCTTCATTAGCGTTGTCCTTCTCAACTAATAAAGGCTGACCATTACCTTCTCCTTGGATGAAACTCTCATCAAACCCTCTCATTGCTACGTGAGTTCGAACCTCTTTTTGAGTTCGATAAGACATGCAACGACATCGAGTACATGGACATGGTGCTGTTTCTTCTTGAGATGTGTCTCCAAATACACTCTGAACATAGTTCTTGAATCCTTTTTGCCATTCAGAAGTAAATCTGGACATGCGCATCCACCTCCTATCTTCATCTGACATTCTTCACACTATCAAAGATCAAGAACAACACAATCTAATAAGTGTTAATTTAAAGAAGTTATGCTATCTCAAAAAAACTGAACTTCAAAGAACATTTAGATCTAAGGATTGTTGCCCACATATTCTGAAACAAGTTTCAAATAAACTATTGAAACAAAAGTGGAGGATACCGTTCTGTCTATACAAAGACCTTAGAGATAATTATATAACTGTTCAGCTCACTAAACTACAATATCTAGCAAGGATATCGTTCTGGCTTACCAGATGGTATTGGAAACATGAATAACCTGAGTTATCAGATGCTTCAGTATTACTGAGTATAAGACACCATCTCTGTGATTAGAAAAAGAAACAGATTCCTTGTGCTATAGATTACTACTCATATCACTATTCCTGCATATGCTTTGTATTATGATGATATGAAATTATCTAAGATGCTGCTCCCCAGGATTCAGATTACAGTCCCAATAACAAGATACTATGGGATGAATAGTGGGCTTGTCGTGATGAGACTTCAGGATGATACATCAGCAAGATACTATTACTGCTACAAGTTCTAACCAAATGGAATGAAACTAGGAGCTACATCTGACTCGGGAATGTTCAGACCTCAATAGGCCACAATCCAATAGTCACTGAATTTTCCAAAACAACATGATTGAGCAACCAATTTTAATTGTAATGAACATCACTACGAGTGAATAAACTATGAGAATTTACAATTATAGTGTGACACTTTGATTTCTAATGCCCAACGAATTAACAATCCGATTTCTATTTCAAGATAATGTATAATGCACTACACTTTGAATAAACTGAACTATTACTCTAATTTCAGTTGCAAGATGCAGCGGCGATTTATGGGGCTATTCAATCCTATTGCCAAAACATCCAAAAACAAACGTGAGTGAGGGTAAACCTGAACAACGGTGCCGCAGCAGGGAAGCCTCCGATTGATCCTCCTCTCCTCCTCTGGGTGGCCCGAGGTGATGGGAACGTCGATGCGAGGAACCAGCGAATGGTGTTGGCGACTGGTGGTAGCTGGTGGACTTGAGAACGGAAGGCGGGTTGGCCGCGGAAGCGCCGACGACGGCGGCCGGCGCCCTGCGCTCGGTGGGGCCGCGCAAGGAGAACCGGATGGCGGAGGCCGGATCGGGGCTAGCGCCGTGGCAGTCAGGCACGAAGGCGGGTGCAGCACTGCTGAGGTCGTCAGATTGGGGCAGCGCCGCTTATTCAGGATCTAGGAGTCACGAGTCGAGCGATCAGCGACAATCAAGGAGCGATCAACACGGGGGCAGCCTTGTACTACTTACTGGATTATAGTTCCTAGATAAAACAAATCTGAAACTAAGGCATCAAATATACCTTGATAGCCCATTGGTTAGCCCATTGCTCTTCTCTGTAAGAGGTTGCGAGTTCAACTTTGTTTTGTTGCAGTTGTTTTTCCTATTTTCTATTTTGCATTTTTTAATATTTTTCATTATGTTCCCTTTCAATATTAACCGTAAATATTATATTTTTTCTTTAGTTTTGTATTTTTATCTCATGTCGTGTCCCATGAAACCTTCTTGCGAGTACTTTTAAAATTCATATCTTTTATCCTCAATACTATAGTTACAAATAATATATTTCATCTATTATTTTACAAATTTTCATCCACCCTGTTTTGTCTTGTGATATACGGTATGAAATGTAATGCAAATCGCTAGCTATGTATAGTGTCATCTCCACTTTACAAAGTCGTCATCTACTCCTTTCATTAAGTTCTCTCTCTACTCTCTGACAATCATTTATGTCCTTTTGGTCACAGACACAAACACATCCACTGCTTCCGCAATGGCCAAATCTTCCCGTCTTGCTAGCACAAGAATAAGGACAACATGCCTCCAAAACCGAGTCGTCTTTTTGTTCACCTGCTCGGCTGAAGGCCGACCACTATGTTGTGTGTCTGTTATATCGTGATTAGGAATATGGTGACCACAAAATTTGACGCGGATCGATGATGTGACAGTATCTCAATCTTAATTCATTATCCCCTACTCATTTGCCATGTCATCCCTGTCTGAGTGCGATGTCATGCTCCAGCTTCATAACCCACTACCTTGTTATTGCCTGACATCTCACCCTAGGTACGACTCACATCTTCAGCCTGTAGCTAGGTTGATCATGATGTCCTCGTGAGTTGCTATACTATCTTTGCCTGAGTGCCACTTCAAGTCCTACTTGTCGGTTCTTCACGACCTCTTCTCCGCCTAGTGTCACGTCATGTCCTACTTGTGAGTTCTTCATGACCGACTATCTCGTTATGTGCAAGATATGTTGGGGCTTATCAAGGTTAGAAATAATTTTATTTTATTCGCAAAAAAAGAAACAATTTTATTTTCCTATTCAATATATTTGATTTTTTATTAGTTTTTGAGGAATTGATCATTTATAATAAAGTAATTGAAAGCTAATAACACCCACGCGGAAGGATTTAGATTACTTTTAGTTTTTAGTTTTAATAAATGACCTGTAAGTTAATTTTCGTTTTTTAAGGATGCAAGTTTTAGTAAAACAAGTTATAAGTCATTTTTTAAAATGAGCCCAAGGTTTTTATTTTATTCTATTATTAGTACGTCTACATAGGTTTTTGTTTGGCGCCGGTTAGGCGGAAACGAGTTTTCGGAGTACTAGTTTTCAGGAAAATGATTATCTGTACCGGGCTCCATCGAAAGGATATAATTTGAGATATTTCTTTGGTGCCCCAACCATCGGAAGGATATAATTTGAGATATTTTTTTGGCGCCCCAAGCCCACTGCCACACAAGGTATTTCCCTCCTCTAATTTTGGCATAAGCCGGCAAAACACCCACCAGGTATTTCCCTCCGTCTAATTTTAGCATAAGCCCGCCAAAACACCGATGTCGCATGTCGGTAGTATTGGATCCTATTATCACGGCACAAAAACCCCCGCCCACCACGCCTTTCCCCGTGATCAGTTGCCTAATATCGAGCGTGGGGGGCGGGCCATATCCCATTCAGAGGTACAACTGACGGCGGCGGCCGAAAACCATCGCTCGATAGACACGACCACGACGGCGGCTGCCTCCTCTACCGTCGACGCCGACGCCGTACGCAAGCGCGGCGTGATGCCGCCTGCTTCCTCAGCGCCTCCATCTTCCGCGCTTGATCATCGACGTCGTGCAGCTTCGCAAGATAGGCGTCGTCCTTCTAGTGAAGCCATCATCCAAGAACAAGATAACGGGAACGAAGATAATGGCTTGCCAGGAACACTACGTTTCCTCATCACCAGGTACATAGATTTATATTTCCTTTTTGGATGTTGCGAGAATCGGTGATTAGTTAGTACCTATCTTAATATTCCTGGTTCGTATATAGATTCCTTGTGTTTTGTGGTGAGTTCTTAGTACATACCAGTTAATCAGTTGTAAACTTCACAATGAGTATACCTTACTGCAAATCTGAATGCAGCCAGTACGTTCAGGAAGATGTTAGGCACCACCAAATCTGCACATTTGTTGTTCATGCCACTTGCACAACTGAAAGTTCAGAAGTTATAGATTGAATAAAAAAATCCAATCAACACCATTCATCCATGATCTCTAAGGCCTTGTACGTTTGACAAGTATTTAATCCACAAGCGGAACCAATCTAGAGATAATTTTGTGGCACACATACATAAGCATGCTCGTGAGATAATTTGTGGCAACTTTTGGCATGCACAGCACAATAATGTACTGAAGTACTCAACTAAAAGTACTGGGCTGCTCCAGAATTCAGAAACTCGCTTTTTGACCAACCACATCATAGAATTCAGAAACCAATTCAAGTACTGAACTGCTCCATAATCAAAATAGAGAGGTAAAGAACTACATATATATAGTATATCAAAATAACTAGCCTTGCTCTTTGTGACGACATAAATGCAGTACCTTAGTTGAGAGTGAGATACAGACCAGTCACCACTCACCAGTGTGATTTGTAAAAACTCTACTGGTGGGCTTAAGTCCTGCCCTTAAATAATCCTAGCACTAGTAGGCACACAGCTGCATAAAACTCCTGCTCCTGTTATATTCATGCACCCGGCTAGAATATTGAGATATTGCAAGCAGCAGCATAAGCTTATGCCCACCCCATTATCCTCATAAAAAGCAAGCAGTATTTTAGAGCTTTAGACTGGTCTGAGAATGTCTTCATTTTCAACTCTGAAGACGAATATATCATTAGAATGTTCTGTTGCCATAAACCATAACATATCATTAGAATTTATAAAGAACGGTATAATCCTGATTACCTTACTGACTGAAGTCCATTGATTAAATAGATGGATTGTGTTAAAATACCTCCATACTTATCAACAATATTAAAGTAAAAAACTAATGCATCCATACTTTGCATCCATACTGAATTGTCCTGAAGCAAAAATACTCTGAACTCTCTGAAAATGCATATAGCTACTGAACTACTATGTTCCTATTAAGTATTAACTGATAAATAAAGAGAATTACTTGCAAACTAAAAGAATAGAAATCCGTGCTATAACAAAGTTCAGAACCTAAGATACTGCTTGAGCTTGCTGCTGCAAATGACAAAGTTTACTCCTAATATATAATATATATACCCAGCGATTATGCTATGGACACACATTGATGTTTTCCTGTTATCTGTATGCACACAGTGAAACAATGACGGGTGACATGTGTACAATTCATTTCCAATGCAAGGGCATACCTGAGGAAGACGAAGTAAACTCCATTGATATGGATAGAGCTCAGATCTCATTTTTTAACCTGATAAATTTCAAAGAACAGCTTGGTTATGGAGCCAGGGACTTCTTATATTACAAGAAGCGTTGTGGTGGGGATGTAGCTAGACTTGTTCCCATCGAATATTCACGCCATGTAGAAGCAATACTACAGGACAATGCTGCAGATAGGCAAATCAGGTTGGTATTGTCAAGGGAGCCCGAACTAGAGGAAAATGTCGCATAACACCAATTAAGCGACATGGGGGAAGCGAAAACATGATCAATCAAGTACGAGATGAAAACCTTGATGCCTACAAGGTGTGGCTAGCTGAATTGCGAGAGGGAGATCCGATATAGGTAAGATCATTCTTTGTGTCACTCATTCAAATTATTATAATAACATAATGTTGTTTTGACAAGTGCATCTGGTTATTCATGACTCGCAGACTACATGGATGACTTTAGGGACGAAACCATTGAAACATACAAGGAATGGCTAAGGCATACAGGCCGTCGTCGACATATGTGTAATTAAATTGTTTTCATCATGTCATCAAATATACTATCAGCTCTTGTGCATTAAATAAAATAATTGACATCTACTGATTTATTTTTTCGGTGTCTTTATTGGAAGAAAATGAGGATGAAGATAATTTAGCCGAAGCGAAGAAAACCAAGAAAGGAGCATGGCAAACAAAGAGAGGCCATCTCATGCAAGAAAGCCAAAACAACAAGGGAATGGTATGTGGTGGTCCTTCCATTATGCATTGTACATTCAAAACTCTTTTGCTGATCATGTACATTATATTTGTTTCATATGTTAATAAGGTGGACCCAAAACTCGTGGACGTGGATGTCTCAAAGGCTTCAAAGCAACTATCAAGAGAATTAGGAGTGGCTGTCGAAATTAAAAATTCAATTTGATCCTCGAGACGGAGGCCCCTATGGTGAAAACACCCGCACATTCGTCGATGAGATTGTAGTGTTTACTAGGAAAAAAGCTCCACTTATAGGAGTGCAATCATGGAAGGGCGTGAAGGATGATGTGAAAATGGCAATAGCGAGATGAGATGTTGGTGAGTCAATTATTTTGTTTAGTCTAATGTTTTGAATTTAGGACCTCTCGTTTACTGTTCTATTTGTCTTTCCATTCAAACAAAGTTTGGGACATGGATGACATTGAAGATGCAAGTGAAAAGATATTGGAAATTGCTGCGAGAGGTACAAAGGATGGAGGGCTTCATTTAGTTCGACATACAAGGCATACTCCACCGATGCTCAACGAATGAAGCATAAGCCTGAAGATTTAGATATTGTGGAGTGGTACTACTTGATCCAATTTTTTGGAACTGAGAGATTCCGAGTTCGTTGGTGTCCAGTTTATTTTGCAATCCCACTACTAAGTACAATATAATTAACAGAACTCTACTTGTACACTTTTTTGTAGAATATTAGCGCCAAGAACTCGGAAATCGACGAAACAAAAGACTAAGCATTTCACGGGATCGAGACCATATTCCCAAGTTAGTTTTGAACAGGTGATGTCAACATTAACTATGCTGATTATTTACTTAAATATATGGTTGTTACCTAATGCTACATTATATTGTGTCCATCTCGGAGAAACCAGACCGATGGTCAACAACTTACCGATTTGCAACTTTGGATGAAGACTCACACCAAGGATGGGCAATGGTCAAATGATGACTCTAGGGATGTCTACGTGAGTGCTTATTGCATCTTTAAAATTATAGCATGTTTCAACTTGTTTTGGAACCATTTCAAATTACATGATCATAATTTATTTCTCATGTTCCACTTAGGAAAATGCACGCATCCAAGTTACAATGGAAAAAACAAGGAAGGGTAGGCCTTTCCTTAAGGTTGAGGAGGAAAATGCGGTTTTCCAACTCGGCTACAATAAAACTCTTGGAACAAAATCGTATAGATGTCATGGACGTGGATACATGGCCAAATATCCAACACGAAGCGCTCTGCGAAACGTAGAGAAGAAGATGCAGCCCGCAATGAAATCTTAGCCCGACAAGAAAGAATGCAGCATGAACAAGAGGTTCAAGAGTTAAAAGAAATGCTTGAGATGAAGTTTCGGCAAGGGAAAGAGATAAGGAAGAAAGTATGAAATCAATTGAAGAAATTAGGAAAGAATTCCAAATCAACACTTCAAAAGAAATACAATTGGCATTGCGAGAAGGTAATAACTTTAGAACATGACTCTCCTTTTTTGGCTCCTCTATTTTAATTAGCTAATGCACCTTGTCTTTTGGGCCGCACCCGGTCTATGACAGGAACCATCAACACCACACAGGTTCCGAGTGGCCCAAGTGTCGACAATAACTTCATCACACCACCACGCATAGAGGATACAACTATAGAGGTAATAAAAATGCAGCAAAATTACTTACAAAATGTGCAACATGTTTACATATAAAATGCAACTTGTTACATGAAAGCACTCTTTTTGCGTAATAATGGACCGACAAGCGTGTTGACCACGAGAAAAGGTTGTTGATGAAGGTACTACCATGGCAACAAAGACTACCGCTACCAGGCCTCTTTTCAAGAAAAACAATGGTGCTAATGGGCCATTGAATAATGTAATTTCTTCCCAACAATTACGAGGACCCGTAATCAAATGAAACAACATAAGGTATGAATACCAACGTGGTTTGTTTTTGACATAGTGGTTATTATGCTATGTATGATGTGTCGGTAAAGTTCATGAAACCGGTGGAGATCTTATCATCTCAAATGGTATATGATATTTTTTAGGGTGTTCCTTATTTTACTTTATATCTTTGCTACGCCACTATGATCATTGAATTTGCACACACTTAGTTATTCCATCCACTCATCACCAATGTTCTAATATTAAATTGATAATAAATTCTGTTGTGTTCATGAATTGCGAGAAAAGCACGGATACTCCAACTATTTAGAGAAAGGTTTATGCCTATATATGATGATAGTGATGGATAGCTAGAAGAATGAAGTGATGATGGGCGATGGAGCATGGAGTGATCAATAAGAGAAATCATATTTAGTTCTATTTTTTATGCCATATTCAAAACATAGTTGCAAACGTGTATACGGAGATGATGTTTTTGTTCTATGGTCATGTTTATTTTAGTAGTACTCTAGTCATTGTGTTATTACTTCGGTTGAGACCTATATTTAATGTTAATGAAAGTTTGAGTTTATATGTGATGATGAATCTATACTCATGTAACATTATTTTGTATCAACAATTAAATTTTTAGCGACGAATAAAAATGTGCCGATCAAAATGTCCTCGTTGCAACAAACAACCACTGTTTGATGTTGCAATATACATTATTTTCACAAACTTTATGCGTTGCTAAAGGACATGTCTACAACCAACAATGAGTCCTTGCATTTTTCATCTATTGCCATCTACAAAGATTTGCTGCATTTCCCATCTATTACCACCAAGAATGATTCATTGTATTTTCTCGCTAATTACAACCAACGATGCTTCATTGCATTTGCTATGTATCTATTACTACCAAGAATCATCCAATGCATTTCCTATCTATTACCACCAACAAATGAATGTGGCAATTGTGACTCTAGCCACCAAATATATTATGTTGCACAATTTCTATGATGCAATGGAGTACACTGCATGGTAATAAGTCTATATTCCCATGTAACTACAGAGTCGCAACAAAGTTATTTTGCAACAAGTTCATTCGTGGCAACACTATCATATTGCAGCCATGTGTTTCGTCGCAATAGTAACTCACGCAACCATACTGCTGGGTGTAATATCCGTGCTTGCAACCATATTATGGCTGCAATAGTTTTTTTTTGTGCATTGCAAAACTTCTATATTGCAACTCCACATTCAAGAGGATGCAAGAACCTATTGCACCGTTCCAAATGCAACCATCTATCAACGACCATACTTAGATGCAATTGATCCGTATTACAACCAAAATTGCCATATTGCAACCAAATATAGGCGTCACGACAGGGCTGGATCCTAGTAGTGAAATGAGAGCATTCAGCCACATAAAATAATAGTAATAAGCCATCTCAACTTAGCACTCTAAGCTTATAACACTAGCATGGACTAGGACGATCTAGGGTATAATCCTATGTTATTCTAACTATAAAGTCAAAGCATACAAAGTGATTAGTGCAAGAACATCTAGCAATCATGACGGAAAAGGTTACATCTATGCATAGTGATATTACCGAGAAGACAAGAGACATAGCAATGACTTCAATGTAATAGGTTTGTTCTCATAGACCTATACCGGGAGAAGGGATACAAAGGACTCAACAGGACTGTCACTCCCGCGATCTACCTCACGATCCGGAATATAGGGTGCAATCGCTGATAAATACGGTATAGGCACCATGCCTACACAATATCTACCACTCACCCATTGGCCTAATGAGCAAGCGCTATACAATCCTATGCATAAACATAATTCTAGTCCAACTATGCTAAACATATAATCAAAGTAAACTAAGAACAATATAATTGAGAACATAATCAAATAGAGTAAAGTCAAGTCTCGATATAATAGAATAGAATAAAGTACTACTCATAGTATCACGAACAATGATGAATATTACAAGAATGTAGAGGGAATTACCAAGAACTCCGACAGATCCGGACTCCAAGCTAGGCTTGATTCCCTCTAGATCTATTCCTATGTAGCTATGCTACTAAACTATGGAGCTCTAATTGAGATGGTGGCTCGGCTTCTCTCGAATTACGATGAGAGAATGAACTCTTGAATGAATTAGGTTTCACCACCAGGGCCACGGGCTCTAAATATATAGCCCCCTAGGATTAACCACAGCCCTCGGATCAAACCGACCTAAATGGACGATAATTATTCATCCTCAAAGGCGGTGGAGGCGGGATCCACGAGACTCCACCCGATTGGTGGAGGTGGGGAGTCGGCCGACTCCCCCTGGGTCGGCCGACCGGCCACCCCGCCAGTGGGCCCCAACTTCCGGGTTTGCCTTCGGAGTCTTCTAGATTATACAATTTTACCCGTTCGGTCTTTATCTCTATGTAATCATGACATGTGGGCCTCCTTTGGTTCTCTTTCTCGATAACCCCCGCGTAAATAGACAATCACCAAAACTCATGGAATTCTGTCAGTGTAACCCCTATATCTAACAGGTGAACTCTTATTAGTCCTTTCTCTTGCTACGTTGACGGTATAAAATTGATACTTAACGATCGTCAACATCTACCATGCGCCGAATCCCGTGGACTAGACGCCCTGGAACGCTGCATATGAACTCTGTCCATCGTAAACCACAGCGAAGGAAGCGACGATGGACGCGGTCCACGTGAACCGGGTCAGTGGTCTATGGACCAAGGAGCCACTGTCCACCATGAGCCGGCCGCGTGGACCTAGCCCAGTTCAGATCCAGAAGCGCGACGTGGCGCAACCGCAGCGTGCCACGTGTCGGGCCCGGCCCGGCCCAAGTCCAGCCCATGTCGAGCCCATCTGGCCCATTAGCGGCCCATTTAGGTTTGACCAAGTCAACTGAGACGTCATGCTGATGTCATCGTGGTCCCACGTGTCAGTACCACGTCAGCGTGCCACGTGGCCTATCAAGGCGCTGACACGTGGCGGCTCCATATTTATCTGCTATTTATTATTTTTCAGAATATTGTTTAAACTTCAAAAATTCATAACTTATTCATACGAGCTCTGAAAATTATGATCTTTATATGGAAATTCATCTAAAATCGAGATGTACAGTTTAAGACTATGTTTGAGTGCATTTGATTCTTCTATATTTCATTTGCTTCTTTGTGGATTCTATAGGAGTCGCTAACGCGACTATTACGTTTCGGTTTCGGAGTTGATTCGGGAAAGGAACGACCTAAGGACGTGAAGTGGAGATCCGCTGTACGACTACGGAGGAGGACTTGTACCACTACTAGCGGATTTGTACCACTACTTCCTCGACATCGCAGGTGTCATGGCAGCACCTTTATTTTAGAGAATCCTATTAGACATTGCATGTTTAGAACTGCTAGCGCTTTATATTTATTCCTTTGCTAGTATATGATGCATGATATTGCCTGAGCTATATTTACCTTGTTCGAAGCCCTTTTACCATGTTACCCAGCCTTGCGCTCGCACTTATATATATTACCGCCCTTCGCGTGCTTGCATTTATTATCACCATACTTATTATAACTCCACTTCGCATTGTATACGTGGTGCGGGTGGTGAACCCCCGGGAATGGTTTGGCTTGGGATGCCGGACTTGTGGTTATGGTGATGAGCGGTGTCTTTGCGTGAGTCTTGGGTGTGTGGTGAGGGTTGAGTCGGCCGGACAGGGATTACGACGAGCTTCGAGCGAGTCTTGCCGAGGGGATACGGCCTGGGTATCCCCGCTTTGTGAGTACCTATGGCGGGTAACTGGTTTGGATTGAGGTGTCCTTGGTGTGAGCTCCTTGGGGTGGAGCCTTGGAAAGGGGGTGCCGTGGCAGCACGGTAAAGATTAGCCCATACAGGGGAGACATCGCTGTCTGGCCAATACCTAAGGACTTGAGTGCTAGTGACCGGATCATTGGACGCTTACTTTCCACTCGCTCTCTAATGGGAAGGGAGACGGTCTAACCATCTGGTAGAATGAATGCCATTACTGTCTGAAGAAAGCGGATGTGTCGGGAGGTACGGGCCGAGAGTGCTCACACCCTCCTTAACCAACATAGTGACTGTTGACATTTCTAACGCCACTCAGTGTTAGGTTGTCATCCCCAACATGGCGCAAAAAATGCTGGTACTAAATAATGCAACTGCTACTAGAAATAAATATGGGATCCGCAAGCGCACAGATAATACCGATGTAGCATTTTAACCAGGAGTAATCCAGGTATCGTTATTTATATTTTTACCACTTTGGGAAGGGAATGCACTGGATAATGAGTGATGAGCAATGCACATGCGATAATGGAGAGCTTAACCTTGTCTCGTATCGATCATCTCATACGGGGTAAGTGTCACATAAAATATAGGAATGAATGATAAATGACATAAGATAAATGAGAGCAATTAGCCACATAAAATAATAGTAATAAGCCATCTCAACTTAGCACTCTAAGCTTATAACACTAGCATGGACTAGGACGATCTAGGGTATAATCCTATGTTATTCTAACTATAAAGTCAAAGCATACAATGATTAGTGCAAGAACATCTAGCAATCATGGCGGGAAAAGGTTACATCTATGCATAGTGATATTACCGTAAAAGACAAGAGACATAGCAATGACTTCAATGTAATAGGTTGTTCTACTAAGACCTACCAACGGGGATGGAATACAAAGGACTCAACGGAACCGTCACTTCCGCGATCTACCACACGACCCGGCCAATAGGGTGCAATCGCAGATAAATACGGTCTAGGCACCATGCCTACACAATATTTACCACTCACCCATCGATCTAATGAGCAAGCGCTATACGATCCTATGCATAAACATAATTCTAGTCCAACTATGCTAAACATATAATCAAAGTAAACTAAGAACAATATAATTAAGAACATAATCAAATAGAGCAAAGTCAAGTCTGATATAATAGAATAGAATAAAGTACTACTCATAGTATCACGAACAATGATGAATATTACAAGAATGTAGAGAGGAATTACCAAGAACTCCGACAGATCCGGACTCCAAGCTAGGCTTGATTCCCTCTAGATCTATTCCTATGTAGCTATGCTACTAAACTATGGAGCTCTAATTGAGATGGTGGCTCAAGCTTCTCGAATTCGATGAGAGAATGAACTCTTGAATGAATTAGGGTTTCACCCGGGGGCCGGGGCTCAATATATAGCCCCCTAGGATGAACCATAGCCCTCGGATCAAACCGACCTAAATGGACGATAATTATTCATCCTCAAAGGCGGTGGAGGCAGGATCCACGAGACTCCACCTGATTGGTGGAGGTGGGGAGTCGGCCGACCCCCCCCCTGGGTCGGCCGACTAGCCACCCTGCCAGGTGGGCCCCAGCTTCTAGGGTTTGCCTTCTGGAGTCTTCTAGATTATACAATTTTACCCGTTCGGTCTTTATCTCTATGTAATCATGACATGTGGGCCTCCTTTGGTTCTCTTTCGATAACCCCCGCGAAAATAGACAATCACCAAAACTCGTGGAATTACATCGGTGTAACCCCTATATCTAACAGTGAACTCATATTAGTCCTTTCTCTTGCTGCGTTGACGGTATAAAATTGATACTTAACGATCGTCAACAAACTCCCCCAAGCTTACCTTTTGCTCGTCCCCGAGCAAAGATAGACTCAGTGATGGATCGGGAGTTGCTACAATGCTTTCACTCCTCACAAGTACACATGCGTTCAAACAAGAACTCTCCTCCGGATTAGAGTTAACTATCCTGACTCAAAACTCCCTCATATTACCTTTCACCATGGGGCTTGTAACCGTCACTTGGGTCTTGAGTAGTTGAAAGATAGAACGGTCAAGTCAAGCGCCATGTTTCTCGCTCTTTGATCAACTATTATCCCGGAGTTTTTGCAAGGTTTTGAAATAAAACTCAGAGTTCCTTGTATGAACCTTTCAAGTCTCTCATTTGTGGTATTTCTGGATCCTTTCTAAGGCATGAGTAGTGTATGCCTTCTCTCTTCTCTCAGAATATGTGGTATTTGTGGAACTAAGGCATGGTGGAAAGTGCCTTCTCTCTCTCACCCTACTTTCTAAGGCTTATGTGGAGCTAATAGGTGGGGAGACACTCAAACTCACTTGCATATATTGCACGCTTAAGACATGGATCCAATAGGAACTAAAATAATAATAAAGTCATATGTGCATGTGAATGAGGAAATGGAATGGATAAGATGATGATAGGATGATGGTGATAAGAAAATGATCATGAGGGGTACTTAACGATGAACATCTACTTCTACACTAGCTCCTTTGGGGATAACATGACTCCCTTTATTCGGAAACCTTGAATCTTCTTGAATGGAAGGACTTGGCTACTCTTTCTTTTTCTTTCTTTTTTTTTAGAGCAACCAATCCTCTGGAAATAAAACTTTAGCACAGGGAGTGTATAACTTGCAATGATAATAACTGGAGCTTTTTATGTAGGCAAATAGGACGGCGATGATTATTTCTAGATGTTCACTCCCAGAATAGGAGTAGAACCTTTTCTGAATGATGTGAAATGAATGGCGTATGTATATGTGGATAGATGAATGGATGGATGCGTACTCCCAGTGTAGGAGCAGCATAAGTGCGTATCTCCAGGGTAGAGATAGCACAATATGTGGGGAATGCGTACTCCCAGGATAGGAGTAGCATAAGTGCGTATCTCCAGGGTAGAGATAGCACAATATGTGGTGGATATGGATCTATATGTGGGTGGTACTTCGAGGAACAGAAGTAGCATAGAATGAATGTAGTATTTATAAAATGGGTGCATGCTTCTGAGGACAGAAGTAGCATAGATCAATGGATGGAGAGCACATAATTTTGACTTTAACTGCGTGACTAATTCCTTATGGGTCCACAGCATAACCACACTCAATGCCTATAAAGTCTACACTCAAACCTACAATATGATCTATATAAACAGATGGGTCTTTCCTAATCTAGTAAGCATGAATATATGGCTGTGGTAGGAATTTGAACTCTCATCATAAAGGAACTCATCATGCAGGAATTTAATATTTTCAAAGATAAATTCTCCAGAACTCTAGTATCTCTAGGAACAAGATGGATAGCAGCTCAAAACCTTCCCATATCATACCCGTCAACCACCTAGACTTAGATCAAGTGTTTGCTACCCACAAGTTTCGTGTTCGAGCAAATCTCAAATCTAAACAGTTGTGTCCAAAACTCGGGAGAGTGCAAGGTTAAAAATTAGGTACTTGAAAGGAATTACGGCGAGCAACTATTCATCATCTCTATGTAGAGTTTATTCTAGGGATCACTTTTAAAGACAGTTGCAAGAGCTCTCCAAAAGTAGAAAAGATAAATAAGGAAATCTTTTACGGGTTTCTATGGTTATGCATCTTTTTTAGTTGTTTTAACAAAGCATACTTTAATAAAGCATAATTAGATAAGTTGGAGACACTTAGCTTGGTACACGGGGGATGCTCTCCCCCAAACTGGATGTTGACATAGTCTGCTGATGTTGCTGACAGGCACTGAAGACGTTCTAGTCCTCCAAGAGTGTTGTAGATAGTTGTTGTTGGAGACAACATTCAATTGTCGCGGGCAGCACTCCAACAGGGGACTGGATGTCCTTCTGCTTGTTAGCTCTTATTGATCCTTGATGTTCTGTGAAGCTCAAAATAGACACAAAGCTTGTGGAACTAATTAAGTGTTAGTGATAAAACCTCTAGGCCTTGGTTGTCTAGAACTTGCCTAACTTTAAAACTCATTCTAACAGGATCACAAGAAATATTTTTATCTTTTTATTATTTAAGGAATGCAGACAGGGGAAATAAATATGCTGAGAAATTATTTTTGTGCCACCACAGTGAATGGTTATCCACATGGGGCTTAATGATTTTCTGGATGCAAATGCACAACATCTTTATTTTCTTTTCTAATGCAAAGATAAAAGAGTAAAGATGTAACAAAGATGCAAGTAGGGAAATAAATATACTAAGTTAAAAATATAATGCTGAAAAGTAGTGCTGATAAATACCAAGTTACCTCTTGGCGCGGCGTTCGGTGGTTTTAAGTCCTCCGAACAGGACTTGTCATGTTCGCTTATTTTTCAAGGGGCGCATTGGCTGGCGCCTCTGATGATGTCGCCTCGTGTGTAGGAGTTGATTCTGATTTTGCTTTTACTTTCCACACCTTCTTTGTTGGAGAGGATGACCTTGAGGAGGAAGTTTCTTGGGGCACTTGGTTTTCTTCTGGTAGCACCTCTTCGGGTTCTTCTACAATGTTCTTCTCTTCTGGGTACCGATCTTCATATCTGAACACTTCTCCCTCATAGTTGGCCCATCCATCTGTAGTGATGTTCTTCTTGTTCTGCTGATGGGTACGCTGCCTTCTCCTTGTTCTGTTCTTCTTGGGCTCCTCGGTGATTATATAATTATTATTGAAGTAGCGGCGTACCTTCTCGGTGGGAAAGTGGAAGTGAATCTCTCCCCGTCCCAATATAGATGATAGCTCGGTGGTGTTCGGAATGGTCTTCCTAGGATGATTGGAGGGTCGTAGTCATCTCCCATGTCAATGACTAGGAAGTCTCGTAGGGACATAATGGTCATCTATCTGGATGAGGACATCCTTCACTTCTCCTTCGACGAAGCGGAATGTCCGGTCCGCCATCTGCATTGTGCATAGGTAGGCTCCAAAGGCATAGTGCCATATAGGTACTCATAGGTTACCTTGGCCATAATGTTGACGCTCGATCCGGTGTCACGCATGCCTTTGAAAGAGCTTCGTTGATGGAGCATTGAATGGTTGGGACACCTGGGTCATCCTTCTTGATTAGACGTGGGGATCGAGTAAGTGGTCATGCTCCTTGTGGACCGCAGTGACCATCCTCACTTGTCTCCATCTTCTTGGTCTTCTTATCTTTGTTCTTGCTCTTCTTAGCTGGATTCTTCTTCTTCTCACTGTTACGTTGATGAGGGTGTCTTGGGAACTATGCAGCACTCTTTTTGAAGAAGAAGGTTCTCTCTTGCCCTTGATGTTGAAGATGATCTTGGCAGTGTTGGCATACATGATGGCTCCAGCAGTGTTCAAGAATGGTCGTCCCAGAATGACAGGGGACCTTTCATCACTGCCTGTATCCACTATCACGAAGTCTGCAGGGACATACGAGTTGCCTACTCGTACACAAATGTCTTCAAGTACTCCCAAAGGGACACGGAGTGACTGATCTGCAAGCTGCAAGCACATGGTTGTGTATGTTAAGGGGTATCTGAATAGCTTCTCATATATCACTTTTGGCATGATGTTGATGCTTGCACCAAAATCACAGATTGCCTCATTAAAGTTAGTACTTCCAATGGAGATCGGAATGACTGGTCTCCCTGGATCGCCCTTCTTGATTGGCAGAGTTGAGTCTATCCATGACCCCTTCGATGGATCACTCCGGCTATCTTCTACATTGAATATATCAACAAGATTTGCGGTTTCGAGCTCTTCGGGTTGTCCCGCCAGCTTACCTTGGCCAATGGAGGGAGCAAGGTTAACAAGGTTTGTACCGTGACTCAAGTATCTTGTTGAAGCTGAGCCGACTCTTGATGGCATTGGAAAAGCCATCCATTCTGTTGCCGAGTGTCTCTAGGACCTTGTCATTTGATGTTAGCTTCTTGGACAGATTGTCCATCATCTTGCCTTGATTCAAAGACTAACTCTCTCAAAGGCGGTGGTTGTAATTATTGTAGGAGGAGTTGTTACCTTGATAGTTGCCTGAATAATTGCCTCGAGTAGTTAGGCCTCTGCTGCTGATTCCAACCTTGATTCGCTAAGGACGATAGTAATTATTGTTGTTGTTGTTGAGGTAGTTCACGTCCTCCTTCAGCTCCGCTCTGGGCGGTTAGCACCCGTGTGCCCAGTCTCTCCACACTCTTCACATGTCATGCGAGCATCATGTATATGCATGACTTCTTTCTTCTCTCGTGGCTCTCTCATCGAGCCTCTTCATTAGCAGATCCATTTTGGCGAGAAAGCATGTCTACCTCCTTCACTGGGTGCATTCCTCCACCTCTCTTGCGGGTCTGAGTTCTTTCTTCACTCCAACCTTGGTTGGATGCCATCTTCTCCACAAGAGCCGTGGGCTTGAGGAATAGTGAGTGATAAGAATGCACCACCAAAGAGCGGATCCATCGTCTCACGTGTGTTGTTGCTAAGCCCATGGTAGAATGTCTCGCATAAGCGCCAATTCTCCATGCCATGATGAGGACACTCAAGGATGTAATCTTGAAAGCGCTCCCAAGCTTCGGGACAGTCTCATCATGATGTTGCTTTGAAAGCTTGATATCTTCCCGCGAAGAGCATTTGTCTTGCCCATGGGGAAGAACTTCGCCAAGAAATTGGTGGAACATAGTGCCCACGTAGGATTCTTCTCCTTATTGGCGTAGAACCACGCTTCGCTCTCCCCAAGAGTGAGAATGGGAAGAGGCGAAGTAGTATAGCATCTCTGGGACATCCTTGATAGTGAATGTGCTACAAATCTCCGAGAAAGTGTTGGAGATGAGCACTAGCATCTTCATGGGCCTTCCCACGTAACCGGCTTGCTTGCACCATGTTGATTAGCGCAGGCTTGAGCTCAAAAGCTCCTTCGATGTCCGCAGCTGGTCCAGTACGAATGTTGGCCGTAGTTGGAGCTGAGAACTCGCGGAGTGACTTGTTCGCCATGGCTTCAAACGCGGTGTCAAGTCTCGCACGAAAGGTTGACTTTACGCTTCGACAAACTTCCAAGTTGAGTTGATGATGATGATTGATTGGTCTTCTTCAACTTGCTTCCGGCCTTCCCGAATAAAGCTTCGGATTGTCAATATAGTTATCGGGGAAGAATTGTCTTTTTCATACATTACCCTGCATAAGATATAAAATAGACGAAAGACAAGGGTAAGGCTGTATGAGTAGAGAATGGTGACAGTGCTCAATCTCATTATGTAGTGCAATGCTGCTCATTATCCATTGGCTTTCAACCTTCCCCGGCAACGGCGCCAAAAATGCTTGTTGACATTTCTAACGCCACTCAGTGTTAGGTTGTCATCCCCGGCAACGGCGCCAAAAATGCTTGTTGACATTTCTAACGCCACTCAGTGTTAGGTTGTCATCCCCAACATGGCGCCAAAAATGCTGGTACTAAATAATGCAACTGCTACTAGAAATAAATATGGGATCCGCAAGCGCACATATAATACCGATGTAGCATTTTAACCAGGAGTAATCCGGTATCGTTATTTATATTTTTACCACTTGGGAAGGGAATGCACTTTGGATAATGAGTGATGAGCAATGCACATGCGATAATGGAGAGCTTAACCTTGTCTCGTATCGATCATCTCATACGGGGTAAGTGTCACATAAAATATAGGAATGAATGATAAATGACATAAGATAAATGAGAGCAATTAGCCACATAAAATAATAGTAATAAGCCATCTCAACTTAGCACTCTAAGCTTATAACACTAGCATGGACTAGGACGATCTAGGGTATAATCCTATGTTATTCTAACTATAAAGTCAAAGCATACAATGATTAGTGCAAGAACATCTAGCAATCATGGCGGGAAAAGGTTACATCTATGCATAGTGATATTACCGTAAAAGACAAGAGACATAGCAATGACTTCAATGTAATAGGTTGTTCTACTAAGACCTACCAACGGGGATGGAATACAAAGGACTCAACGGAACTGTCACTTCCGCGATCTACCACACGACCCGGCCAATAGGGTGCAATCGCGAGATAAATACGGTCTAGGCACCATGCCTACACAATATTTACCACTCACCCATCGATCTAATGAGCAAGCGCTATACGATCCTATGCATAAACATAATTCTAGTCCAACTATGCTAAACATATAATCAAAGTAAACTAAGAACAATATAATTAAGAACATAATCAAATAGAGCAAAGTCAAGTCGATATAATAGAATAGAATAAAGTACTACTCATAGTATCACGAACAATGATGAATATTACAAGAATGTAGAGGGGAATTACCAAGAACTCCAACAGATCCGGACTCCAAGCTAGGCTTGATTCCCTCTAGATCTATTCCTATGTAGCTATGCTACTAAACTATGGAGCTCTAATTGAGATGGTGGCTCTGGCTTCTCTGAATTCTGATGAGAGAATGAACTCTTGAATGAATTAGGGTTTCACCCAGGGGCCAGGGGATCTGAATATATAGCCCCCTAGGATGAACCATAGCCCTCGGATCAAACAGACCTAAATGGACGATAATTATTTATCCTCAAAGGTGGTGGAGGCAGGATCCACGAGACTCCACCTGATTGGTGGAGGTGGGGAGTCGGCCGACTCCCCCCCCTGGGTCGGCCGACTGGCCACCCCGCCCGTGGGCCCCGGCTTCCCGGGGTTTGCCTTCTGGAGTCTTCTAGATTATACAATTTTACCCGTTCGGTCTTTATCTCTATGTAATCATGACATGTGGGCCTCCTTTGGTTCTCTTTCTGATAACCCCCTGCAGAAATAGACAATCACCAAAACTCGTGGAATTCTGTCAGTGTAACCCCTATATCTAACAGGTGAACTCATATTAGTCCTTTCTCTTGCTGCGTTGACGGTATAAAATTGATACTTAACGATCGTCAATAGTGACCCCCGAGGCCTGGTACTATGTCTCACAGTCTCGGCGGCCAGGGTCGAGTGGCAGGATGGTATTCGTTCTAGGCTTATGGCGATCGAAATCTGCCTAGATGTGGCCGCATCAATGATGGCTATCTTGTGGAATAGTGAAACCTCTGCAGAGTGTATGGTTGATCGATTGATACATAGCTGACTCGTTGGCTATGGACCAGTCCCGTGTGATGCTTACTTGACTAGGAGAGGAGTCTTCTGCCTTTCTTGGGATATGGGTATGTTACATCCGGCCTTGAGCCTGGGAGGCTGCGGGTCATTGAGGCCTGACGAGAGGGAGTCGTCTTGCCGGCCACGTGAAGCGTGGTGGGGTGTGGTGTGTGGGGTGTGAGATGTGGTGATGTGTGGATGGGATGGATGGGATGGTGGATGGATGTGTGTGTGGGATTTGGGAATGTGTTAAACTTGATTGTTATTATTATATATTATACTTGTTGCTACTTCGCATGCGCTAGGATGCAAACCACAGCCAAATATAGGACCGCCAGATCCCTTTATTTTTTCTTTTCCACTAAAGCTCATTCGGTGCTGACCATGGCCTGCACACATCTGGCGGTGTGCAGTTTTCCTGTGATGTTAGGGTTGAAAGGATTAGAAGGTCTCGTGCCTGCGCTCAAGTTGGAGTTTGAAGCTGCTTCCGCATTATACTTCCACCTTCGCAAGCTGTTCTGGATGTTAGATATACTTGATTGCGCCAGTGTGGCATTGTAAATATTAATGTAAACCCTTCTACTTGTACTCTGTATTCTCAGAATTCGATGTATGGAATTGATTATCAACTGTTGTATATCATTCTGTGGATTTTCCCTTCGCGGAAAATTGAGGATGTTTCAGCGGGGTTGCGTTTCCCGCCTCACCCACTGGTACTGGGCACCTTGCGGAGGTTTGGGGTGCAATTCCACCACCTTATGCCCAATAGCTTCCCAAAGCTGTGTGCGTTTGTGTGGGGTTGCCACTTGCAAGGTGTGGAGCCGACGGTGGAGGGGTTCGCGAAGGTGCACAGCTTGCATCTGCAGAAGCGCACCAAGATGACGAAGGTTGGCGATCGAGAAGTGGTGGAAGAGAGTTAGTTTGGCGCCTACACGTTTCGTCGCCGGACCACCGCAGCAACTCCCATCCAGGCGCAGAAGAACAAGTGGGAGGGATGGGTGTCACGGTGGTTCTACTATCGCTTGGACGGCACGGGGGGCTAAAGGGCTGTTGGGTAATCTTGCCCCATTTCCTAAAAGCGTGAAGGTGATAGCCTTGTCGCGGTGCATGATGCAGCAGGACCTCTTCGAGGAGTATCACTGTGCGAAGGTCGTGCCGCTAAAGGCCGATCATAATTGGAAGGGGTTGGCGAAGGAGGGGGAGTCATCCTATGCTGCCCGAGGATACCCTTTTCTGAAGGACCTCGAATTGGGTAACCTTCATGAAGCCTGGGCGGAGGTTTTTTCTTCCTCTGCTGATCAGGCGGAGGCTCTGAAGAAGATCCACGCTACGGTGGAGGTGGAGGTCATTGAGCTCATCAGGAAGGTTGATGAGACAGAGCAGCGGAGGATTAGGGAGGATCTAGCCGGCGTGGTCCGGGTGAATCACGTGTACGACTTGATTGGGATCGAGTATGGGGGGACGGTGGAAGGTGCTGCCCCCGCGAAGGAGAAACAGCGGAGGGGAAAGATGACGACGAGGAAATGACTTGTGACCGAGGCTACCTCGGAGGCCTCCGAGGTGTTGACCAGTGAAGATGTGCCTCCGCCGGTCCATGGTGGCGGCCGGGGGGCGGCCGAGGGGAGGAAGCTGTGGAAGATGTCCGGTGTGGGTTAGGCCATTGCTTCGACGGCGACTGCGCTGTCTGCTCCGACGGCCGCTCCGGCCCAATCTGTGGAGCAGATCGTGAGTGTTGTGCCGCTGGCGCAACATCCTCCGCTGGCCGGGAGAGGAGGACGTAGAGGAGGACTGGGCAGGGGCCGTGGCGCTTCGCTGTCGCTGGCGGTGCCCACTCCGGTTGTGGACGCTGCTTCGTCCAGCAGTAGCAGCGAAGGTGACGACGACAGGTCAGAGGGGGCTCGTCTGGTAGCTCATCCCCGTCGGCTGGTCGCGGAGGTGAGAATGTTCATGGGAACGTTGAAGTTGAGATTTCTTCGCCGGTGGGGGTTGAGAAGGAGACCAATGCGGAGGTGGAGTTGAAGGTGGTGGAGGATCCGGATGCTGAGATGCTGGAGGCGAAACGGGCGATTGTCGACAAGGGCGCACCCTTGGACTATGAGGGCCTTTACTATTGGGCCAATGGGAAGGAAGTACCTCCGGAGCCCTCTGCTGGGCCGGGCAAGAAGGCCCTGGGTGAAGCTTCACCGAGCTCGCTTCCATACTTCGCCCAGTTCACGGGCGCGAAGGATCCCAAGGCGCATTTGCACACCAGCTCAGAGCTTCGTGGTTGCCACCTGACCTGTAACGAGGAAGAGCGGAGGTTTCTGGTTCCCGCTTTCGGACGAGTTAGCATCCCGGAAGTGGAGGTCTACTTGGGGATCCATAAACTGGTGGACAACCTCATGGATACTGAGGCGAAGCTCATTGAGGCCGTTCTGCTCGCCCGAGCTTCATGCCAGCAGGTTGTGAGGGAGGAGGAGAAGTCCCAGAAGAGGCTGGAGGAGCTGGAGAGGAAGAACCGGGAGCTCAATCGCTAGAATGAAGAGCTTCTCGCAGAGGCGGCGGCTTACGAGAGCCATGTGGCGAAGCTCCGGGATATCTTGAAGAAAGCTGCTGATGATGCGGAGAAGGCGATAAACCGGAGCTTGGAATTGAGGAGGGATATGCGGGCTCTTAGTGTGGACCTGGAGAATGCTAAGAAGAGGATAGAGGAGGCCGAAGGTCGTGAGGATTCCCTGAAGAGACGGGCCAAGGGAGCCGAAGGGCGAGAGGCGGAGATGGTTCGGCTGTTGGTGGCATGCATGGCGGAGGTGAAGCAGGTCTTCGACGCTCAGCTGGCGTATGCTGGCGGAGCTGCCACGAGCGAGTTGCCTGCGGAGCCGAGTGTTGATGGGTATCTTCAGTGGCTGTCTGCGGAGCTGAACTTGATGACCCCATTTTTTGATCAGCTTACGGAGGCGGGGGTGTACTGCGGGGGTCTTGCGACTGCTTGCGCTCTTAAGAGTTCCAGTAGCAGGCACGCGAGGAAGATAACGGTGCAAGGCTTCCGCTATCCCTCCGTCGAGGAGGTCCGGGAGTCAAAGAAAGACGCTGTCATTGCTGTTGTGGGTGCCCTTGCTTATAGCAAGTTCGCCGAGGCTGGCGGCTGTTGACGGTCGTTAAGTATCAATTTTATACCGTCAACGCAGCAAGAGAAAGGACTAATATGAGTTCACCTGTTAGATATAGGGGTGACACTGACAGAATTCCACGAGTTTTGGTGATTGTCTGTTTCTGCAGGGGGTTATCAGAAAGAGAACCAAAGGAGGCCCACATGTCATGATTACATAGAGATAAAGACCGAACGGGTAAAATTGTATAATCTAGAAGACTCTAGAAGGCAAACCCCGGAAGCTGGGACCCACCTGGCATGGTGGCCAGTCGGCCGACCCAGGGGGAGTCGGCCGACTCCCCATCTCCACCAATCAGGTGGAGTCTCGTGGATCCTGCCTCCACCGCCTTTGACGATGAATAATTATCGTCCATTTAGGTCGGTTTGATCCGAGGGCTGTGGTTCATCCTAGGGGGCTATATATTCAGGGCCCCTGGGTGAAACCCTAATTCATTCTCTCTTCATTCATCTGAGAGGATTTAGAGAAGCCAGAGCCACCATCTCAATTAGAGCTCCATAGTTTAGTAGCATAGCTACATAGGAATAGATCTAGAGGGAATCAAGCCTAGCTTGGAGTCCGGATCTGTCGGAGTTCTTGGTAATTCCCCTCTACATTCTTGTAATATTCATCATTGTTCATGATACTATGAGTAGTACTTTATTCTATTCTATTATATCAGACTTGACTTTGCTCTATTTGAATATGTTCTCAATTATATTGTTCTTAGTTTACTTTGATTATATGTTTAGCATAGTTGGACTAGAATTATGTTTATGCATAGGATCGTATAGCGCTTGCTCATTAGATCGATGGGTGAGTGGTAAATATTGTGTAGGCGTGGTGCCTAGACCGTATTTATCTGTGATTGCACCCTATATTCCGGATCGTGAGGTAGATCGCGGGAGTGACAGTCCTGTTGAGTCCTTTGTAGCCCTTCTCCCGAGTATAGGTCTAGCAGAACAAACCTATTACATTGAAGTCATTGCTATGTCTCTTGTCTTCTCTGGTAATATCACTATGCATAGATGTAACCTTTTCCCGCCATGATTGCTAGATGTTCTTGCACTAATCATTGTATGCTTTGACTTTGTAGTTAGAATAACATAGGATTATACCCTAGATCGTCCTAGTCCATGCTAGTGTTATAAGCTTAGAGTGCTAAGTTGAGATGGCTTATTACTATTATTTTATGTGGCTAAATGCTCTCATTTATCTTATGTCAATTATCATTCATTCCTATATTTTATGTGACACTTACCCTGTATGAGATGATCGATACAGACAAGGTTAAGCTCTCCATTATAGCATGTGCATTGCTCATCACTCATTATCCAAGTGCATTCCCTTCCCAAGTGGTAAAAATATAAATAACGATACCTGGATTACTCCTGGTTAAAATGCTACATCGGTATTATCGTCAGGCGCTTGCGGATTCCATATTTATTTCTAGTAGCGAGTTGCATTATTTAGTACCAGCATTTTTGGTGCCATGTTGGGGATGACAACCTAACACTGAGTGGCGTTAGAAATGTCAACAAGCATTTTTGGCGCCGTTGCCGGGAAAGGTTGAAAGCCAATGGATAATGAGCAGCATTGCACTACATAATGAGATTGAGCACTGTCACCATTCTCTACTCATACAGCCTTACCCTTGTCTTTCATCTATTTTTATATCTTATGCAGGGTAATGTATGAAAAAGACAATTCTTCCTGATAATTATATTGACAATCCAGAAGCTTTATTCAGGAAGGCGAGAAGCAAGTTGAAGAAGACCAATCAATCATCATCATCATCAACTCAACTTGGAAGTTTGTCGAAGCGAGAAAGTCAACCTTTCGTGCGAGACTTGACACCAGCGTTTGAAGCCATGGCGAACAAGTCACTCCGCGAGTTCTCGGCTCCAACTACGGACAACATTCGTGCTTGGACCAGCTGCGGACATCGAAGGAGCTTTTGAGCTCAAGCTGCGCTAATCAACATGGTGCAAGCAAGCCGGTTACGTGGGAAGGCCCATGAAGATGCTAGTGCTCATCCCCAACACTTTCTGAGATTTGTAGCACATTCACTATCAAGGATGTCCCCGAGAGATGCTATACTACTTCGCCTCTTCCCATTCTCACTCTTGGGAGAGCGAGAGCGAAGGTTCTATGCCAATAAGGAGAAGAATCCTACGTGGGCACTATGTTCCACCAATTTCTTGGCGAAGTTCTTCCCCATGGGCAAGACAAATGCTCTTCGTGGGAAGATATCAAGCTTTCAAAACACCATGATGAGACTGTCCCGAAGCTTGGGAGCGCTTTCAAGATTACATCCTCGAGTGTCCTCATCATGGCATGGAGAATTGGCCGCTTATGCGAGACATTCTACCATGGGCTCAAGAACAACGACACGTGAGACGATGGATGCCGCCTGCCGAGGTGCATTCTTATCACTCACTATTCCTCAAGCCACAGCTCTTGTGGAGAAGATGGCCTCCAACCAAGGTTGGAGTGAAGAAAGAACTCAGATCCGCAAGAGAGGTGGAGGAATGCACCAGCTGAAAGAGGTAGACATGCTGTCTGCCAAAATGGATTTGCTAATGAAGAGGCTCGATGAGAGAGCCCCAGAGAAGGAAGAAGTCATGCGTATACATGATGCTCGCATGACATGTGAAGAGTGTGGAGAGACTGGGCACACAGTGCTAACCCCGTAGCTGAAGGAGGACGTGAACTACCTCAACAACAACAACAACAACAATTACTACCGTCCTCGGCAGAATCAAAGTTGGAATCGAGCCGAGAGGCCTAACTACTCGGGCAATTATTCGTGGCAACTATCAAGGTAACAACTCCTCCTACAATAATTTCAACCAGCCGCCTTTGAGAGAGTTAGTGCTTGAATCAAGGCAAGATGATGGACAATCTGTCCAAGAAGCCGACATCAAATGACAAGGTCCTAGAGACACTCGGCAAGGGATGGATGGCTTTTCCAATGCCATCAAGAGTCAACTCGGCTTCAACAAGATACTTGAGTCGCGGTACAACGGCTTGTTAACCTTGCTCCCTCCACCGGCCAAGGTAAACGGGGACAACCCGAAGAGCTCGAAACCGCAAATCTTGTTGATATATTCAATGTAGAAGATAGCCGGAGTGATCCATCGAAGGGGTCATCGATTGACTCAACTCTGCCAATCAAGAAGGGCGATCCAGGGAGACCGGTCATTCCGATCTCCATTGGAAGTACTAACTTTAATGAGGTAATCTGTGACTTCGGTGCAAGCATCAACATCATGCCAAGAGTGATTTATGAGAAGCTATTCAGATGCCCCCTAGCATACACAACCATGTGCTTACAGCTTGCAGATCAGTCACTCCGTGTTCCTTTGGGAGTGCTTGAAGACATATGTGTACGAGTAGGCAACTCGTATGTTCCAAAGACTTCGTGGTAGTGGATACGAGCGGTGATGAAAGGTCCCCTATCATTACGGGACGACCATTCTTGAACACTGCTGGAGCCATCATGTATGCCAACACCGCCAAGATCATCTTCAACATCAAGGGCAAGCGAGAAACCTTCTTCTTCAAGAACAGAAAGTCTTTGCAGTTCCCAAAGACATCCTCATCACGAACAGTGAGAAGAGGAAGAATCCGGCTAAAAGAGCAAGAACAAGAATAAGAAGACCAAGAAGACGGAGACAGTGAGGATGGTCACCGCAGTCCATAAGGAGCATGACCACTTACTCGGATCCCCACGTCGATCAAGAAGGATGACCCGTGTCCCAACCATTCAATGCTCCATCAACGAAGCTCTTTCAATAAAGGCATGCAGACACCGGATCGGGCGTCAACATCATGGCCAAGGTAACCTATGAGTATCTATATGGCACTATGCCTTTGGAGCCTACCTATGCACAAATGCGGATGGCGAGATCGGACATTCCGCTTCATCGAAGGAGAAGTGAAGGATGTCCTCATCCGATAGATGACCATTATGTCCCTACGAGACTTCCTAGTCATTGACATGGGAGATGACTACGATCCTCCAATCATCCTAGGAAGACCATTCCTAAACACCACCGAGCTATCATCTATATCGGGACGGGAGAGATCCATTTCCACTTTCCCACCGAGAAGGTACGCCGCTACTTCAACAATAGTTATATAATCACCGAAGAGCCCAAGAAGAACAGAACAAGGAGAAGGCAGGCGTACCCGTCGCGAACAAGAAGAACATCACTAAAGATGGATGGGCTGACTATGAGGGAGAAGTATTCGAGATATGAAGATCGGTACCCAGAAGAGAAGAACATTGTAGAAGAACCTGAGAAGGTGCTGTCATCAGAAGAGAAACAAGTGCTCCAAGAAGCTTCCTCCTCAAGGTCATCCTCTCCAACAAAGAAGGTGTGGAAGGTAAAAGCAAAATCAGAATCTATTCCTACACAAGAGGCAACGTCATCAGAGGCGCCAGCCAATGCGCCCCTTGAAAAATGAGCGAACATGACAAGTCCTGTTCGGAGGACTTAAAACCACCGAACGCCGCGCCAAGAGGTAACTTGGTATTTATCAGCATTACTTTTTAGCATTATATTTTTACCTTAGCATATTTATTTTCCTACTAGCATCGTAGTTGCATCTTTACTCTTTTATCTTTGCATTAGAAACGAAAATAAAGATGTTGTGCATTTGCATCTAGAAAATCGTCAAGCCCCATGTGAATAGTCATTCACTGTGGTGGCACAAAAATAATTTCTCAGCATATTTATTTCCCCTGTCTGCATTCCTTAAATAATAAAAAGATAAAAATAATTTCTTGTGATCCTGTTAGAACAAGTCTAAGTTAAGAAAGTTCTAGACAACTAAAGCCTAGAGGTTTTTGTTACTAACACTTAATTAGTTCCACAAGCTTTGTTGTCTATTTGAGCTTCACAGAACATCAAGGATCAAGAAGAGCTAACAGGCAGAAGGACATCCAGTCCCCTGTCGGAGTGCTGCCCGTGACAATTGACTGCTGTCTCCAACAGCAACTATCTACAACAATCCTGGAGGACTAGAACGTCTTCGCCTGCACTGTCAACATCGGCCCGAGACTATGTCAACATCCAGCTTGGGGGAGAGCATCCCCCGTGTACCAAGCTAAGTGTTTCCAACTTATCTGATTATGCTTTATTAAAGTGTGCTTTGTTAAAACAACTAAAAAAGATGCATAACCATAGAAACCCAGAAAGATTTCCTTATTTATCTTTTCTACTTTTGGAGAGCTCTTGCAATCTGTCTTTAAAAGTGATCCTTAGAATAAACTCTACATGGAGATGATGAATAGTTGCTCTGCCGTAATTCCTTTCAAGTACCTAGTTTTCAACCTTGCACTTTCCCGAGTTTTGGACACAACTATTTAGATTCGAGATTTGCTCTGAACCTGAAACTTGTGGGTAGCGAACACTTGATCTAAGTCTAGGTGGTTGACGGGTATGATATGGGAAGGTTTTGAGCTCTTGTCTATCTTGTTCCTAGAGATACTAGAGTTCGGAGAATTTATCTCGTGAAAATATTAAATTCCTACATGATGAGTTCCTTTATGATGAGAGTTCAAATTCCTACCACAAACCATATATTCATGCTTACTAGATTAGGAAAGACCCATCTGTTTATATAGATCATATTGTAGGTTTGAGTGTAGACTTTATAGGCATTGAGTGTGGTTATGCTTGTGGACCCATAAGGAATTAGTCACGCAGATAAAGTCAATACTATGTGCTCTCCATCCATTGATCTCTCGCTACTTCGTCCTCGAAGCATGCACCCATTTTATAAATGTTACATTCATCGTGCTACTACGTTCCTCGAAGTACCACCCACATATAGATCCATATCCACCACATATTGTGCTATCTCTACCCTGGAGATACGCACTTATGCTGCTCCTACCCTGGGAGTACGCATTCCCCACATATTGTGCTATCTCTACCCTGGAGATACGCACTTATGCTGCTACGCATCCATCCATTTATCCATCCACATATACATACGCCATTCATTTCACATCATCCAGAAAAGGTTCTACTCCTATCCTTGGAGTGAACATCTAGACATAATCATCGCCGTTCTATTTGCCTACATAAAAAAGCTCCAGTCATTATCATTTCAAGTTATACACTCCCTGTGCTAAAGTTTCATTTTCAGAGGATTGGTTGCTCTAAAAAAAAAAGGAAGAAAGAAAAAGAAAGAGTAGCCAAGTCCTTCTATTCAAGAAGTTTCAAGGTTTCCGAATAAAGGGAGTCATGTTATTCCCAAAGGAGCAAATGTAGAAGTAGATGTTCACCAGTTGAGTACCCCTCATAATCATTTCCTTATCACCATCATCCTATTATCATCTTATCACCCATTCCATTTCCTCATCCACATGCACATATGACTTTATTATTATTTTAGTTCCCATTGGATCCATGTCTTAACTGTGCAATATATGCAAGTGAGTTTGAGTGTCTCCCCACCTATGAGCTCCACATAAGCCTATTAGAAAGAAGGGTGAGAGAGAGAAGGCACTTTCCACTATGCCTTAGTTCCACAAATACCACATATTCTTGAGAGAAGAGAGAAGGCATACACTATTCATGCCTTAGAGAGGATCCAGAAATACCACAAATGAGAGACCTGAAAGGTTCATACAAGGAACTCTGAGTTTTATTTCAAAACTTTGCAAAAAACTCCGGGATAATAGTTGATCAAAGAGCGAGAAAAATGGCGCTTGACTTGACCATTCTATCTTTCAACTACTCAAGACCCAAGTGACGGTTATAAGCCCCATGGTGAAAGGTAATATGAGTGAGTTTTGAGTCAGAATAGTTCACTCTAATCCGGAGGAGAGTTTTTGTTTGAACGCATGTGTACTTGTGAGGAGTGAAAGCATTGTAGCAACTCCGATCCATCACGAGTCTATCTTTGCTCGGGGACGAGCAAAAGGTAAGCTTGGGGAGTTTGTTGACGGTCGTTAAGTATCAATTTTATACCGTCAACGCAGCAAGAGAAAGGACTAATATGAGTTCACCTGTTAGATATAGGGGTGACACGACGTAATTCCACGAGTTTTGGTGATTGTCTATTTCTGCGGGGGGTTATCGAAAGAGAACCAAAGGAGGCCCACATGTCATGATTACATAGAGATAAAGACCGAACGGGTAAAATTGTATAATCTAGAAGACTCTAGAAGGCAAACCCCGGAAGCTGGGACCCACCTGGCAGGGTGGCCAGTCGGCCGACCCAGGGGGGGAGTCGGCCGACTCCCCATCTCCACCAATCAGGTGGAGTCTCGTGGATCCTGCCTCCACCGCCTTTGAGGATGAATAATTATCGTCCATTTAGGTCGGTTTGATCCGAGGGCTGTGGTTCATCCTAGGGGCTATATATTCAGAGCCCCTGGCCCCAGGGTGAAACCCTAATTCATTCTCTCTTCATTCATCGAGAGGATGCGAGAAGCCGAGCCACCATCTCAATTAGAGCTCCATAGTTTAGTAGCATAGCTACATAGGAATAGATCTAGAGGGAATCAAGCCTAGCTTGGAGTCCGGATCTGTCGGAGTTCTTGGTAATTCCCTCTACATTCTTGTAATATTCATCATTGTTCGTGATACTATGAGTAGTACTTTATTCTATTCTATTATATCGAGACTTGACTTTGCTCTATTTGATTATGTTCTCAATTATATTGTTCTTAGTTTACTTTGATTATATGTTTAGCATAGTTGGACTAGAATTATGTTTATGCATAGGATCGTATAGCGCTTGCTCATTAGATCGATGGGTGAGTGGTAAATATTGTGTAGGCGTGGTGCCTAGACCGTATTTATCTGCGATTGCACCCTATATTCCGGATCGTGAGGTAGATCGCGGGAGTGACAGTCTGTTGAGTCCTTTGTAGCCCTTCTCCCGAGTATAGGTCTAGCGAACAAACCTATTACATTGAAGTCATTGCTATGTCTCTTGTCTTCTCGGTAATATCACTATGCATAGATGTAACCTTTTCCCGCCATGCTTGCTAGATGTTCTTGCACTAATCATTGTATGCTTTGACTTTGTAGTTAGAATAACATAGGATTATACCCTAGATCGTCCTAGTCCATGCTAGTGTTATAAGCTTAGAGTGCTAAGTTGAGATGGCTTATTACTATTATTTTATGTGGCTAAATTCTCTCATTTATCTTATGTCAATTATCATTCATTCCTATATTTTATGTGACACTTACCCCGTATGAGATGATCGATACGGACAAGGTTAAGCTCTCCATTATAGCATGTGCATTGCTCATCACTCATTATCCAGTGCATTCCCTTCCCGGTGGTAAAAATATAAATAACGATACCTGGATTACTCCTGGTTAAAATGCTACATCGGTATTATCTCGTGCGCTATGGATTCCATATTTATTTCTAGTAGCAGTTGCATTATTTAGTACCAGCATTTTTGGCGCCATGTTGGGGATGACAACCTAACACTGAGTGGCGTTAGAAATGTCAACAGCGGCACGAAGCTAGCTTATGAGGTGGTCGCCGAGGCTTCCGTGAGGGTAAGGATCTTGGGATCTCTTGCTATGGTTTTAGTGTTTGAAGTATCACGCTGGTTTGGTTATAACGTGAGTTCTTTGACTTTCGCAGTGTTGACGGTCGTTAAGTGCCAATTTTTACCGTCAACTAAATATGAGAAAGGACTAAAATATGTTCACCAACTAGATATAGGGGTTACACTCGACGAATTCCACGAGTTTTGGTGAATGTCTGTTTTACGGGTGTCACTGAAAATACCCAAGGAAGGCCCACATGTCAGGTTTACATAGAGATAATCGGGAACCGGTGAAAATTCAGTAATCTGGAAGGTTCGAGAAGGCTCTGGACCAAACGGGAGCCCGAACGGGCTCGGTGGAGAGTCGGCCGACTCACCACCTTGGTCGGCTGACTCACCAGTTTAGCCAATCAACGTCAGCCTCACGGATCCCTGTTCCACCGCCTTTGAGGATGAATAATAATCGTCCGTTTAGGTCGGTTTGATCCGAGGGCTGCGGTGCATCCTAGGGGGCTATATAAACAGGGCCCCTGGCCCCGGAGGAGGCATCCCATGAAACCCTAATTCATTATTTCCGAGAGGATCGAGGTGAGAGGGTCCCATGAATGGATCTCCTCCCTAGAGCCTAGCATTCAAGATAGATAGAGAGAGTATAGGGTGGAGGTAGAGTTGGAGGAAGCCCGGCATGTCGGTGTCTCCTCTCCGGTTGTACCTATGGGATCAAGTCTCCTAACCCGAGGCTTGGTTCTAGGATCATTCTCGCAATTCAACTTCGATACTAGTAAGTTCTTGTTATTATTGCTCTTTGGTTTACGAGTTTACTTTATTCGCTTCCGGTTGGGAATAGAGTAATCGTTCATAGCGTAGGCGTGGTGCTTGGGCTAGGTTCACTCGTAGATGCTCCCTATCCGTCGGAACCGTGGTAGTATCGGGGGAGATGACAGTCCCTTTGTTACCTTTGTAATCCACTTCCCGTCGTAGGTAAGGTAGGTCCAAAAGTGCTAGGTTAAGCATCCTCTGTGGTGTCTTTTCTTAGGTGCTCCCATAGAGTAGTAGTTGCAAAGCTTGCCATAGGTTGGAAGGAGACTGTGGTAGTAATCCTCTCTATATCGCTCATTACCTTGTCTCGTAGCTCGGGGTTAAGTATAGACTTGGGTTAGTCAGATGCACGTTTTCTCCTAGCGGATAAATAAATAACGATACTCTGGAATATCTCCCGGGTGAAGTGCTCACCGATATCCGTGCGCTTGCGGATTATTTCTCTTTGATTCTTTCGTGTGCGTATCTAGTATCAACAAGCATTTAAAGCGCCGTTGCCGGGAGAAAGATGGTCTCATGAGATAACCTTAAGTCATGCTTAACCTTGTATTATACTTTTATCTTTTTGTATTTTTATTTTGCCTTTTCTTTTATATCCTTATGGATAACCCAAATTCCACGCCTATCCACCAATATCTTGCACCCATGAGCACATGCTTAGAGCCTCTAGAACCCATGATTTTCACATCTAGCTATGAGCTACACCAATGCGTGGTTGCAATAGGTCAAAGCCAACCCTTTTCTACAGCTAAAGTCCTATCTTCGATCAAGTAGGTAATGAACTTTTTGCTACACTTAGGGAATCTTTTAATCTTCCTATAAATTTAGGTCTAGACCTAGCCTTACAAGACCATGTTCTTCTTCATCATTTTTATACGGGTCTTGATAATATCACCTTTGGAGGAGTTTTCCTTTCTTTACCCTTTAGTGAAGTGAGGTTTGTTCTTACTATTAATGGACATACTCCTTGCACTAGACTTCATGATAACATCCTAGAGGTAGAGAAGGAATCATCCCCCAAACAAGAAGAGGAAGTTTCCATAGCCACTTTGCAAACATTCCAATCCCATGATTTGGCTATCCATCCCAAACCAATAGTATTCCAAAGTCCCCTAAGGGAAGAAGTAATTCTACCCTTAGAAATTCTTTTTGATGGCGATTTTGGGAGGAATGTAAACTTCCTGCTTCATAAGAGATCATTTAGTGCATACATTGTCAATCTTCTCAAGAAGAGATCTCTTAGGAAGCGTCTCACACCCAATCCCTTTGAAGGATGTTTAGAAAGACTCAAGGATGGCATGCCAAGTGATGCCATAGAAGGAGAGCGACGCCATTTAGAAACCACCTTCGTCTTCTCTCCTTTTATGACCACATCAGATATAGAGTACGAACCCATTTTTAAACCCATCCTTGACCCCTATAACTCATTCTATACTCTTCCTCCTAAACCTCCTGATGATCCTAGAAATCCATCTAGCTATCCCATGCATAGGAATCATCAAAACCATATAGAGGATTGCAAAGAGCAACATCCATGGCTAGAGAGCATTAAAGACCTATGTGCTATTGCCATTGAATGGGTGGATAAGGCCTTACATGAGATCAATTTGAGAGATGATCCAAGGGAATTCTTGGACATTTATCATAAGTCACCCTTGGAAGTGAAAAATGATGGAGACTTCAATGAGCAAAGTAGTTACTTCTTAAACACCCCATCAAGACCTTGCTCATATGAAAAATCTCCTGATTCACTTAGTCTCTCCAACATTACCACACACGAGATCTGCAACCCCATCATGCACCTTGTTTCTAAAGACATTGAAAGGGTGGTTGTAGATGCATATGTTTTCCATAAACATTGCAGATCTCGTCGTGTTGAATCTTGAGATAGTATACATAGACTGGTGTTGGAGGGGGAACCACTTCACCAATTCACATCTTGAAGGTTTCCCAAGGACAAGCTTAGTGTCCTAAAACAAGCACTCTCCAGATCATGACATGAGTGTTCACCTTTCTACTGTGCTGTCCTTGTTAAATAAGCATAGAGTTATAATTATGAAAATATTCCTTCAGGTATTCTTGCCACTAACCTTTCCAGGATCGAAGCAAAAAGATCAAAGGAACAACAAATGCAAGGTATGTCCAACCAATCACTATGCAACATCGAATTGCATTCATCCAATCTTGATTTCTGCCGAATTCAAGCTTGGGGGATATACTTCCATAAATACATCTTTTGCCATGTTGCTACATTATTTTGGTTGTCCCTACCTTTTAGGCATGCTCATTTTGCTAAACATTAATCATGCCCTGCCTTCACTGTTTGAGTAAATCTCTGTAGTGCTCTCATGCTGCCTTTGCCTGTTATAGTATACTTTAGTTTAGAGGTGCTTCATAATTGCAATATGGGTACTTCTAAAGGTTTTTAAATTAAGCGTGGTGCTTAGGTTAAATTGTCTTCCTTAATTAGATTAGACATGGAGTCTAGTTTGGTTATTGAACTAAAATTGTGCTGTAGTAGATATTGGTATATTTTGTTGGACTAACCCCTGCAGGAAAACTTCCAAATTCAAATTGGGAAAGTCCTGAGATGAACTCACATCAAAGATGAAGCAAGGCATATGATGAACTTGAACAATACTTCGCACAGAAGACATAGCTCATTCATCGTCCAAGAAAGAGTTCAAGGAATTTATGGCACGCCTATTCATGGTGAACCTACCAAATCACCACTTCAGTGATGAAACAAAGGAGATAAGAGTGCTACAAGAAGGATACATCAATAGCACTCACCCAAAGGAAGTGGATGAACAAGGCGACAAGCTATGAGCAACCTTGAAGACATCATAGCATTGAGCCCAAAACTCGAGCTAGGACACCAATGAGAAGCTGGGAGAAACTCACCTCATTTTGGCCAATCAAAGACCTACTCTTGTTATTCTTGAAGGCACCATCTTGCACGTCGGCAGTAAGGACAAGCATGTCATGATAGCATGCATCCTTGTGTCAACCAATCACCATCAAGGGTTGACTATCGACCAAGCCCAAGAAGACCATGAACAATTACATTTGCAAGATGATGTCCCTATGCCATTGGAGATGAAGCCTGCATACAATTAATGATGTCCCTTCCTTGATCATCAAGACGGATGGCGTATCATTAACGCAACTCTTCGCCATGCTGCTAGAAGACAAAGACCATCAAGGAAGAACTCGAGTCTACATCTCCAATGAACATCAATTAGTCAACACGACTCAACAAAAATCAAGAATGTTTGACAAAAGAAGATCATGCAACTGTCTGCATCCTCATATCCTGGATTGGACAGTTTAAAGAAAAGCAGAATGCAAAAGAGAGATCTTTGCTCAACCGACCCATAATCAAGATCCCTCTCGATAGATGAAGATTTAAGAACAAAAGGGTGGACAGTGTCTAAAGAACATGGAATTACAACACACTTCGAGGGATGATTCAACACACACATTTGGCTTCCAGTCACGAGCAACAACAAGCTTGGGGGAGGAAGGCCGCCGACTCCTCTAATGATGATCCAGCAATGCTCTTCCTCTTCTCAAAGCCCTCGTTGCTCTGGCACGCTGGTTTGCAATCCCTCCATTCGCAATTACTCCCTCTCTATAAGTTTGAGTGTTTTCTATAGATTTCATACACCAATCAAGCTTAAGACAGAGTAAAATCAATCCTTAAGAGAAGAAGTAATGTTGAGTAAATGTTCTGTGCAAATTAAAATTTTCCAACCAACTTTTCTTTAGCATAGAATATGACCTCTAGCTCTATAACAACTCTACCCTTGTTATTATATTCCTTCGGGTATGTGCTGTCCACTAATCCTCTGCAGTGAAGAAACAATAAGTGGAGCACGAGGTCTAGATGCTGCCAGCTTCACAATTAAGGCTTGACTCCAGACCACTGGACAAGGAAAGAACATGGGCAACATCTTCCTCAGAGATATCAGCTCAAGAGGTGCAGTTCTCAAGGTCTCTACCTTTGGGATCAAATGATGCACCAAAGGATTGAACATGACAAGAAGTCCTATTCAGAGGACTTAAAACACCGAACCCTTGCCAAGGAGGTAACTTGGTAGTTATCCATATTTCCCACTTCAGCATTGCATAAGTTTTTCCTTTAGCATATTTACTTTACGCATAATCAGTTCTTGTTGCATATTTACTTTCTTTGCATCCGCATTAGAAAAGAAAATAATTTTGTCTTGCATTGCATCTAGAAAATGCTAAGCCCCATGTGAATAATTTTGTGGTGCGACGGCCCACAAAGATATCCACCGTGGTGGCATAAAAATAAGTTTTCATCTTAGTTGAATTTTTTCGTCTACATACCATAAAATATAAAATTGTAAAAATATTAAGATCCTGCTGAAAAGATTTTATGTTAAGAAGGTTCTAGACATCCAAGACTTAGAGGTTTATCACTAACGCTTAATCAATTCCACAAGCTTTGCTGTCTATTTGAGCCTCACAGAATTTGAAGGATCAAGAAGAGCTAACAGGCAGAAGGACGTCCTGTCCCTTGTCGAAGTGCTGTCTTCAACAGTCGCAGTGCTGTCTCTACAGCCATTATCCCTGACACTCCAGGAGGAGCAATACGCCTTCACTGCCAGTCAACAACACCAACAGACTACATCAACATCCAGCTTGGGGGAAAGCACCCCGTGTATCCAGCTAAGTATCACTAGCTTATCTATCTATCTATCTATCTATCTATCTATCTATCTATCTATCTATCTATTTGTTAAGTTTGCAAAATAAAATAGAGGAGAGTATGTGAAAAGCTCTGTCATCTGCTAAAATGAACCCTACGAGAATAAGCTCTTATATGGAAATGATGAATAGTTGCTCTGCCGTAATTCCTTTCAAGTACCTAGTTTTCAACCTTGCACTCTCTCGAGTTTTGGACACAACTTGTTTAGATTTGAGATTTACTCGAACTGAAACTTGTGGGTAGCGAATGCTTGATCAAAGTCTAGGTAGTTGACGGATATGATATGGGAAAGTTTTGAGCTCTTTGTCCATCTTGTTCCTAGAGATGCTAGAGTTACGGAGAGTTTATCTTTTAAAATCTTAAAATTTCGCATGATGAGTTCTGTATGATGAGAGTTAAAAATTCCTACCACAGACCATACATTCATGCTTGCTAGATTAGAAAAAACCCATCTATTTATATAGATCATATTGTAGGCTTGAGTGTAGTCTTTATAGGCATTGAGTGTGGTTATCTTGTGGACCCATAAGGAACCAGCCATGCGGTTAAAGTCAATACTATGTGCTCTCCATCCATTGATCTATGCTACTTCGTCCTCGAAGCATGCGCCCATTTGATAAATACTACATTCATTTTGTGCTACTTCGTCCCTAGAAGTACCACCTACATATAGATCCACATCCACCACATATTGTGTTGTCTCTACCACGGAGATACGCGCTTATGCTGCTCCTACCCCGGGATCCATCCATCCATCCATCCATCCATCCATCCATTCATTCATCCATCCACATATACATATGCCACTTATTTCACTTCATCCGAAAAGGTTCTACTCCTATCCTGGGAGTGAACATCTAGAAATAATCATCGCCGTTCCATTTACCTACATAAAAGCTCCAGTCATTATCATTTCAAGTTATACACTCCCCGTTGCTAAAGTTTCGTTTTCAGAGGATTGGTTGCTCTAAAAAAAAGAGAGAGAGAAAAAAGAAAAAGAAAAAAAAAGAAAAAAAAGAAGAAAGAAAAAAAAAAGAGAAAGAAAGAAAGAAAGAGTAGTCAAGTCCTTCCTTTCAAGAAGTTCAAGGTTTCCAAATAAAGGGAGTCATGTTATCCCCAAAGGAGCAAGTGTAGAAGTAGATGTTCACCAAGTGATCATCCCTCATAATCATTTCCTTATCATCATCTTATCATCCATCCCATTTCCTCATTCACATGCACATATGACTTTATTATTATTTTAGTTCCTATTGGATCCATGTCTTAACTATGCAATATATGCAAGTGAGTTTGAGTGTCTCCCCACCTATGAGCTCCACATAAGCCTATTAGAAAGTAGGGTGGGAGAGAGAAGGCTCTTTTCACTATGCCTTAGTTCCACAAATACCACATATTTTGAGAGAAGAGAGAAGGCATACACTACTCATGCCTTGGAGAGGATCCAGAAATACCACAAATGAGAGACCTGAAAGGTTCATACAAGGAACTCTGAGTTTTATTTGAAAATCTTGCAAAAACTCTGGAATAATAGTTGATCAAAGAGCGAGAAACATAGCGCTTGACTTGACCGTTCTGTCTTTCAACTGCTCAAGACCCAAGTGACGGCTACAAGCCCCATGGTGAAAGGTAATATGAGTAAGTTTTGAGTCAGAATAGTTCACTCTAATCCGGAGGAGAGTTCTTGTTTGAACGCATGTGTACTTTTGAGGCGTGAAAGCATTGTAGCAACTCCTGATCCATCACTGAGTTTATCTTCGCTCAGGGACGAGCAAAAGGTAAGCTTGGGGGAGTTGTTGACGGTCGTTAAGTGCCAATTTTTACCGTCAACTAAATATGAGAAAGGACTAAAATATGTTCACCAACTAGATATAGGGGTTACACGACAGAATTCCACGAGTTTTGGTGAATGTCCCTGTTTTACGCGGGGTGTCAGTGAAAATACCCAAGGAAGGCCCACATGTCGGGTTTACATAGAGATAATCGGGAACCGGTGAAAATTCGATGTCTGGAAGGTTCGAGAAGGCTCTGGACCAAACGGGAGCCCGAACGGGCTCGGTGGAGAGTCGGCCGACTCACCACCTTGGTCGGCTGACTCACCAGTTTAGCCAATCAACGTCAGCCTCACGGATCCCTGTTCCACCGCCTTTGAGGATGAATAATAATCGTCCGTTTAGGTCGGTTTGATCCTAGGGCTGCGGTGCATCCTAGGGGGCTATATAAACAGGGCCCCTGGCCCCTAGAGGAGGCATCCCATGAAACCCTAATTCATTATTTCCAGAGAGGATCAGGTGAGAGGGGTCCCATGAATGGATCTCCTCCCTAGAGCCTAGCATTCAAGATAGATAGAGAGAGTATAGGGTGGAGGTAGAGTTGGAGGAAGCCCGGCATGTCGGTGTCTCCTCTCCGGTTGTACCTACGGGATCAAGTCTCCTAACCCGAGGCTTGGTTCTAGGATCATTACGCAATTCAACTTCGATACTAGTAAGTTCTTGTTATTATTGCTCTTTGGTTTACGAGTTTACTTTATTCGCTTCCGGTTGGGAATAGAGTAATCGTTCATAGCGTAGGCGTGGTGCTTGGGCTAGGTTCACTCGTAGATGCTCCCTATCCGGCGGAACCGTGGTAGTATCGGGGAGATGACGAGTCCCTTTGTTACCTTTGTAATCCACTTCCCGTCGCAGGTAAGGTAGGTCCAAAAGTGCTAGGTTAAGCATCCTCTCAGTGGTGTCTTTTCTTAGGTGCTCCCATAGAGTAGTAGTTGCAAAGCTTGCCATAGGTTGGAAGGAGACTGTGGTAGTAATCCTCTCTATATCGCTCATTACCTTGTCTCGTAGCTCGGGGTTAAGTATAGACTTGGGTTAGTCGGATGCACGTTTTCTCCTAGCGGATAAATAAATAACGATACTGGAATATCTCCCGGGTGAAGTGCTCACCGATATCCGTGCGCTTGCGGATTATTTCTCTTTGATTCTTTCGTGTGCGTATCTAGTATCAACGCGGGCGATGCCGGGGATGAGCTCGTCGGTGAGATGCTACCGGCGGAGGAAGGCAACGTGACAACAACCACCGAGACAACCGCGATGGTGGCTCGGTGCCGGGTCCACGGCGGCGAGCGAGCGTGGAGCGATGCAACCTTGGAGGCCGGGAAAGCCCAGGAGAGCTCCATGGATGAACAGGTTCATTGCGATTCCGATGGACAAGCTTGAGATGGAGTTTGCTGGTGCCCGTTTCTTTTGGTGAGGTTTTGAGGGATTTTCATTTGAACAGTTTAGTGGAGGATTTGAGTTCTGGAATGTGTGACGACAACTTTGAATTCTGGGATGCTTGTAAATAGTTTAATTTTATAGCTTGTTGGTTGGTTGCCTGAGATTGCTTTGGTTTTTAAGGGGTGTTCTTCATTTGTGCGATGGTTTGGTTTGGCGGCGACGTGTTGGTCTGGGGGCTCCCTTGCTTGCATGGGGGTTTGACTTCGTGTGCGAAGATACGAAGTTGAAGGGCGCTAATCATGTGCCTTCGCTGCACAGGTTGAGGCGGAGCCTGCGCCCACAGTGTTTAATGTGATCCCGCTGATGATGAATAGGCAGGATTTTTTCATGTCGGGGAGAGTTGGTATAATTTGAAGTGCAAAAATCCTCAGGTGAGTTTTGATGAAATCTGGTGGCAGAAATTGGCGAAGCATGACTGGTCGGTCCAGGAGTCACATCGTTTTTGGCGAATGCGGATCTGACAGATAAACAGGCTTGGCACTTTCTGTTTGGCTTCACTGCAGGAGAGGGCGAGAGTGATGAAGAGGAGTGCTTGAATTATCTGTTTGGTGAAGGTACATTGAGCAATCCCGGGCGGTGGGGGTGAAGGTTTGCGTGTTACGAAGCTTGAGCCGTTGGAATTGGAGCCGCGCAATCTTCGGCGCTGCTTCCGTTCGAGGGTGTTGGAAGGCGAGCTTCCGCTTGCGCGTAAGAGTTGGCGAGGGTGCTGGGGGGCTCCGATCCTTATTGATGACAGTGATGAGGATGAGAAGGGGGCTTCACGCTCTACATGAGGTTATAGTTATTAGTGATAGTGATGACGAGGAACGTCAGGATCTTCGCGGTCCCCGCGAGGCTGTAGTAACAGATTTTGGAGAGTTTGTGGAGATGGTAGCTGGTGAGTTAGTCGACGCTGTATTAGAAAACATTGTGTGGGCGGAGGCCATTGATGTTGCCCGGCCGCATTCGCTGGTCGCGTTATTGTGTTTTTGCTCGAAGGTAATGAGGCGCGGCGGCGCCCAAATTTTTCAAAGCGAGGCTCGCGGTTTTAGTCGAAGGTAGTAAAGCGCAACGATGCCCAACTTTTCAAAAGCGAGGCTCGCAATTTTAGTCGGAGGTAGTAAAGCGCAGCGACGCCCAACTTTTCAAAAGCGACGCTCGCGATTTTAGTCGAGGTAGTAAAGCGTAGCGATGCCCAACTTTTCAAAAGCGAGGCTCGCGATTTTAGTCGAGGTAGTAAAGCGTAGCGACGCACAACTTTTTAAAAGCGAGGCTCGTGATTTTAGTCGGAGGTAGTAAAGCGCAGCGACACCCAACTTTTCAAAAGTGAGGCTCGCGATTTTAGTCAGAGGTAGTAAAGCGCAACGACGCCCAACTTTTCAAACCGAGGCTCGCAATTTTAGTCGGAGGTAGTAAAGCGCAGCGACACCCAACTTTTCAAAAGTGAGACTCACGATTTTAGTCAGAGGTAGTAAAGCGCAGCGACGCCCAACTTTTCAAAAGCGAGGCTCGCGATTTTAGTTGGAGGTAGTAAAGCGCAGCGATGTCCAACTTTTCAAAAGCGAGGCTCGCAATTTTAGTCGGAGGTAGTAAAGCGCGGCGATGCCCAACTTTTCAAAAGCGAGGCTCGCGATTTTACTTTTGAGCCGAGAATGAGCGCAAGCATCCGACTTGTACTCGGTTGATACGGGATCTTTTACGCGAACCGTAAGTGGAGCTTAGGCTACATGCGGTTACATTGCGCCGGTTGGCCTTTGGAACAAAGAATTCCCTTGGTCGTGGTAAGTCTTTCATAGCGGAGGTTCGATTGATGATGGACCTTGGTTGCTAGGGTTTCTCCGATGGCTGTAGAGCAGCAAAGCTTGGTTGCTTCTCGGAGGCCGAGTAGTTTGAGATTAGAGCCGTGTGCTAGTTTGTTTGCATCTTCGCGCTCGAATTTTGGTTCAAGCGGTCTTTGTTCGGGTTCCCTGCGGTGGTTTGTGGTGCCGCTAGTGTCAAGTTGTGGCCTTGCACGTGACTGTATAGAGCTGCTGGGTTGTTTGGCGAAGGTGGCTGTTGGAGGGTGCGTGCAAGCAATGGCAGGTAAGGGTATTGCGCTTCATGCTCCTGACCTTCGGAGGTGAGTGGTGCGAGGGACGCAATGTCTTGGTTGAAGGCTGTATGGATCTCTACTCTCGTGGGTTATCGGAGGTTGATGGCGCGATTAGTAAAGGACCCGGTGACTAGGCAACTTAATGGGTAGCTTCGCCCGGTGGACCAGTTTTGGCGCTCCTTCCTGACGTCTCTCATTCCTAAGATGCTAAGTTGCAAATGACAGCCGTGTGAATTGACTTGACAGGGAATTTTAGGTGATGGTCCTTGGGGTTGAGGTTGGCTATACTTTTATAAGTGGAAGGAGTGGTGTTGGGCTCGGGTTTGCTGTAATGAAGGAAGATCTTGTTATGAATGTTGGGATTGGGTGGTACTACGGTTGTTGTTGCAATTACCGCGTGATCCGAGTCTTTAGTTCGGAATTGGGTTGTACGGCGAAGGCCATGGAAGGGGTGATATAAGGTCAGAAGGATGGGGTGAAGCATGGCAAGGAATGGGGTGTAGTACAGCCTTTTCGGTTGTCGGTTTTGAGTTGGTGGCATGGGCCGAGCGGAGGTTTGGGTCCGGCGGAATGACTTTGGTTACATTGAGGCTTGGTTGTGGTGGTGGTTGGGGTAACATAGGTCTCTTAGAGCAGCCCCTGGCCCGAGTGGTGGGGGTCTGCTGAATTTTGGTACCTCCGCGCTTCGCCCGCTGCGGGGTCGAGGTGGGGTTTCTTTTGGCGCAGCCCCTGGCCCGAGTGGTGGGGGTCTACTGAATTTTGGTGCCTCCGCGCCTCGCCCGCAGCGAGGGTCAAGGGGTTTGCTTTTGGCGCAGCCCCTGGCCCGAGTGGCGGGGGTCTGCTGAATTTTGGTACCTCCGCGCCTCGCCCGCTGTGGGGGTCAAGGTGGGGTTTGCTTTTGGCGCAGCCCCTGGCCCGAGTGGCGGGGGTCTGCTGAATTTTGGTACCTCCACGCGTCGCCCGCTGTGGGGGTCGAGGTGGGGTTTGCTTTTGGCGCAGCCCCTGGCCCGAGTGGCGGGGGTCTGCTGAATTTTGGTACCTCCGTGCCTCGCCCGCTACGGGGTGTGGCAGAACCTCCTAAGTAATGTGGCCCACATGCACCAATCCTTGTCTTAAAAGACCTTAGATGGCTCTCGCATGTGTTCCACACGACTTAGCAAGCTTCTGTCGGGTGTCCTCGGGAACCCGAATCATCCACGAATCTTTCGAACCGGATCGATCATTATAAGAGACATTGCGGTATTACAACAGTTTTGTACAAATAAAAAAAATATCGTAGTAAAAGTGCGGAAGTATTACAATAACATAAGGTTATAAATCATTTATAAATAGAACTTTACAAATAATAAGTTGTGTTGGTTACAACTATAGTAGTGGAATATCATTACTTAACTTTATAAATCACCAAAACGTAGTGCTCGCCCAGAGCCAAACAACTACTCGACGTCCTCAACCGGACGGACACACCCGCAATGAGGGTAGAACAAACCTTGAGTACAAAAGTACTCCGCAAGACTTACCCGACGAAAAAGAGGGAAGAAGACTCGAGAAATGAAGGCTAGATAGGACAAGGTAAGGCTTGGCGAGGAATCAAAGTATTTTGCGTAAAAGCACTAATGATGAGTCCTTAACGTCAAATTTTACTTTCCGCATTAATCATTAGGTTCTTAAGTGAGCCTAGTCTAGCTTGATTACGGCGAGATCAAGATAATTCATAAAGATCACATTCTTATACTTCCATCAAATTCCTTCTAGTTCCATCAATTACTACGATGCAGTCGTGTGATCGAGTCTCCATAACCGAGGAGCAACGACGATTCGAATCGATTATGCCCACTGGGATCCCTAATCACACGATATATGTAGAACCAAATCTTGCATATATCAACCTTCACTCGATCTTCCAAAACCAACCCGGTCCGCGCCACCCGAGAATACGGTCCCCTCGAACCCGAGACCTTGTCCCCGAGGGTATTCGCTACTCCCGCCATCTCTCCACTCCCAGTGCGCAGTTATCCGTTCTGATGATGGAATAACTGGGGTCTTAGGCTTACCGCAGCATGTGATTAGTTGCAAGGCTCGAAACACAAGCGGCCCTACAACGGTACGGTCCTTAACCGACACAGTCGAAAACACTACATCTCTAACCCAGATGCAAGTTACCCGACCGGTCTCAATTTCATTAAAAGATGTAACTGATCCAGACGAGCATTACATCGAGACGTCATTCGATGTAATCCAACCGTCCGATCAAAGATTAACAACATTAACCTTACCTAAGGGTAAGCACTTCCTTTTGAAAACATTTTCGAAATCCGAACTAAATTAGCAAGGCTAAGCAAAGGCTACGCATTTTTCAATCAAAACGGTTTCAAGGATGATATTGGAATAATCATGGAAGTCAATGTGTCAAGTAGGTTATCACTCAACGCCTATCACTTAATGCAATACATAAAAGTGATAAATTTTCACAAATCAAGGAATGGGTTGGCGGATCCGGGGCTTTCCTCGAGAGTTGGTGTAGACGTTCTTCAACGACGTATCGGGTGCTAACACCAATCACCAAAGATGGAATAGTTTCCTTAGGGACTAGAGTTGACCCGACAACAATTCCCGAAATAGATGGACAGACTCTCCTCGTTCACGGGGACTACACGTAATAACATAACATGTCTCAACATGATGCTTGAAGGAAATTAAATCAAGTTAACAACATTAGCTAACCTAGGGTTTCACTAGGATTAACTACTTCATTAATGAAAGTAATTAAGTAATAAAATAAATATTAATTAAGCCCTACAAGCAAGGAGTAAGAATTAAGCTCAAACAATTAAATTAAATGCCAAAGGTCATTAGGGTTAATGACCTAAGGTCAACAATCAATGCCAAAAGTCACTCAACCTATAATTAACAGGGTTGACTAAACAAATTAATTTAATTAGCTAATAATTAAGGCTAATTAAGCAAGAAATAAAAAGTTGGCAAATTAATTCCAAAAATTAATCTTAAGTAGATTAAGGAATAAGTAGTATGCAAAATAATTTTCAGAATTTTTGGACAACTAGATAATTTACTAAAATTAAAACAAGGCACATTTAATAATTAAAAGGCCTAATTTTTACACATATCAAACAAGGTAAAAATTGGCGTTTTAATAGCTTATTAAATCAAGCTCATCATAAGGACCTCACACAAAAATTTTCACTATTTTTGGAGCTATAAATAATTACTTATGAATTTATGAAATAAACACCAATTAAATGAATTTTCAGAAAAAGAAAAGAAAGGTCATCTTCAACCTCTGGACGGTTGACCAGCGCAGGGGAGATGTTGACCACAGGTTGACCAGCGCAGGGGAGATGTTGACCACAGCAAACTCAACAACGGCGAGGTCTCAGGGCGCAGCAAGGGCACCGGTGTGATCCCCTAGAGCACGCGAGTTGATTGGGGTGGCTAAAGCGGTGGCGGAGTCACGGCGACGAGCTTGCCGGCGGACATGGCGGGTGCGGCGGCGCTGCGTACGTCGGCCGGCGGCCACAGCTCGGCGCACGCAAACGAGAGGGCACTCTCAGACCCAGGAGCTCACCACGGAGGTGGTGCGCACGCTGGTTGGGTCGGAGGTGGACACGCGAGCGTCCACGCGGCCGAGCAAGCAGGACGTGGCAGCAGCGCGGCCTCACGGCGTTCGGCGGCGACGGGAGGTCGGCGGCGTGAACAGGTTCGATGAATTCGACTTTTGAACAAATTACAGAATTGCCATTGCTCTAAAATTGAATTGTTCTCCAAAATTTTGAACTAAACTCGAAAAACTCCAAAAATAGACTTGACCTACTTTTCCAAGATATACAATTTTGTCAACTGGAACTTTTTCAAATTCGGGCTAGAAATTTGAAATTTGAACAAAATTTGAAAAGAGGCAAAAACCCTTCAACAAATATATTTGAATAACTTTTGATTTTTCAAAAGAACCTGAAAATCTCCAAAACTATGAAATACTCATCTTTTCAAACCAAATATTTTCTCCAAAGAAAGTTTTCCCAAAATATGCATAGTTTTTGAAATATGACTTTAAAATCAAAGGGGGACAAATGTTTGGAAAACAGTATTTTCAAAATCATTTGAATTTTTGTTTTGAAACTTGAAAAACTTTGAACACCAACTTTGAAGCTCTCATCAAGACGCACAATTTTCCTTTCTGAACCAACCCCAAATTCTTTATAGATTTTGAACAATTAGAAAAGGGGTAAAACAAGGTTTTCTGGAAAAATAGGGTTTTACAACGAATTTGAGCTTGATTTGATTTGTATATTAATTGGTTGGTCATTAGTGATCACAAACATCATCCAAGGACATTTTTAGGTCAAGGACCTAATGACACCCTTGGTTGACCAAGTTGACTTTTGAAAATCATTTTAAAGGCTTCCACATTTTAATTGTTGACTTGGATTTATAAACTATGCCCGACACTAGTGTAGCCGACCACACCTCAAGGTACATAGAGTACAACCCAAGTATTTGAGATGACATTCAAAAATAAGATTTTTGGTGGAGTCAAACATCATCTCGAAGCACAAGCAACCTAAGAATATAAACCTATTTTAGTTGATGCACATCAAAGTTGACCTAAACATGCATGCTTTGCAACACATATGATGACATGCCAAGTTTTAGTTACCATAACATCGTGATGTTACAAACTCTTCCTTAAAGAAATCTCACCCCGAGATTTAAAGCCTTGGGTCAAGTAATGGAAAAGGAAATGTGTCAAGCAACACATCTCGAACAAGTACATAAGGAAAGGGGTTTTTACAACTCACACTAGACCAGTTACAACTCATAGAGGGAATTATAACTTAGATAGAAGCATAGAACTCTGGGAAATTCTCTAACAAGTAATCCTCAGACTCCCATGTAGCTTCTTCTTCTGAATGTTGAGCCCATTGTATTTTGTACCACTTGGTTGTTCGACTTCGGGTGACACGATCTTTCTGATCTAGAACTCTGACAGATATTCGCATAAGTCGACCAGGCTCAAGTTCAATTCCTTCAATATCAACAATCTTGTCAGGTGGTCGAAGACATTTCTTGAGTTGTGACACATGAAACACATTGTGTACTGCTGATAACTGTTCTGGCAGCTTCAAACGGTATGCTACCTTCCCATATTTTGCCAAAATCTGAAAGGGACCGATGTAACGAGGTGCTAATTTGCCTTTAACTCCAAAACGGTTGACTCCCTTCCTGGGCGATACTTTTAAATATACAAAATCTCCCTTGGCGAACACTAGAGGTCGACGCCTCTTATCAGCATAACTCTTTTGGCGGGATTGTGCCACTTTAATGTTATGCCGTATTTGCTTGACCTTCTCTTCGCTTTCTTTTACAAGATCAACCCCAAAGAACCATCTTTCTCCGGGTTCTCGACTCGTTTAATGCGCTTACGCATCTCGACCATATAATGCTTCAAATGGTGCCATCTTGATACTCTCTTGATAGCTATTGTTATAAGAGAACTCGCTAATGGCAAACATTCATCCCATTTCTCGGGAAAGTTACGCACGCAGACATCAACATGTCCTCAAGAATCCGATTGACTAATTCTGTCGACCATCCGTTTGTGGATGATAAGCCGTACTATGAAGTAATTTACTACCCGGTGACTTTTGAAATTGTTTCCGTAATTGCGAGACAACCGTGTACCCCTATCGGAAATAATATTCCTTGGTACCCCATGAAGGCTTAAGATTCGTGTAAGATATAACTTAGCATATGTCAAAGCTGAATGATCTCGTCTTGGACCGGAATAAAATGAGCTGACTTTGTGAGTCGATCCACAATAACCCGTGATGGAATCAAATCCTCTTGATGTCTTGGGTAAGCCCACTATAAAATCCATACCGATATCTTCCCACTTCCAAGCGGGAATAGGCAATGGTTGCAATTCTCCAGCAGACTTTAAGTGCACAGCTTTCACTTTTTGACAAGTGTCATACTTGGCAACATAGCTTGCAATTTCTATCTTCATCTTAGTCCACCAGAATCTTTGTTTTAAGTCATGGTACATCTTATTACTTCCTGGATGAATAGAGAGCTTAGTGTTATGTGCTTCATCAAGGATCTTTTGACGTAACTCATGAACCTTTGGTACTACCAGACGATTCTTGAACCATACCACATCCGCTTCATCAATTCTCGAAACAAGATACTTTTCCCTCTCTAACTTTCTCCTTGATATGTTTTATGCCCTTATTATCTCTCTCGAGCAAAGAATAATCGATCGCAGATAGGCGGCTCAATAGAAATGTTAGTCGACTACCTTGCTGTACCATTTCTATGCCCAACTTTTCTATCTCATGACATAAAGAAATTTCCGGGGCTTCATTGTCAAACAATTGCAATGAATTTTTCGACTAAGTGCACCGGCAACAACATTTGCCTTACCAGGATGGTAATGCACTTCGAGATCATAATCTTTAATCGCTTCTAACCATCTTCTTTGCCTCATATTCAACTCTTCTTGAGTGAAGATATACTTCAAACTCTTGTCATCTCGTATAGATATGACGGGTGTTACCCAATGATAATGACGCCAAATCTTCAAGGCATGAACAACTGCCGCTAACTCTAGATCATGGGTAGGATAATGTTCTTCATGTTGCTTGAGTCATCTTGATGCATAAGCAATTACTCTTCCTTCTTGCATCAAGTACACAACCAAGACCAATGCCGAAGCATCACAATAAACATCAAACGGCTTCTCTACATCGGGTTGAGCTAAAACCGGAGCGATAGTCAATGACTTCTTTAAGGATTGAAATGCCTCTTCGCATTTAGGTGACCAAATAAACTTGGTTTGATTCTTCGACAACTCAATAATAGGCTTAGCTATCTTTGAAAAGTTAGCAATGAATCTGCGATAATAACCTGCCATTCCAAGGAAACTACGAACCTCGGGAATGGTGGTTGGTGATTTCCAATTTAGAATATCCTTTACTTTATTAGGGTCAACCGTTACGCCCTTAGCGATAAAACATGACCAAGGAATTTCACTTCCTTAAGCCAAAACTCACACTTGCCGAGGAACCTAGCATATAACGATGTTCTCTCGTACGTTGCGTAACTATTTTGAGGTGTTCGGCATGTTCTTCTTCATTCTTAGAATAAATCAAGATATTATCGGAAGACCACCACAAACCGATCAAGTTACGCATGAACACCGAGTTCATCAAATATAAGAAATGAGCTTGTGCGTTTGCAAGTCCAAAAGACATAACCCGATACTCATACGAGACCATATCTAGTAGTAAATGCCGTTTTTGGAATATCTTCAGTCGAATCTTAATTTGATGATAGCCGATCAAGATCAATCTTTGAAAACACTTTTGCTCCTCGCTAACCGATCAAAGAGCGAGATCAATGCGAGGTAGAGGATACTTATTCTTGATAGTCACTTCATTCAAGGGACGATAATCAACACACAACCTCAAGGTATTATCTTTCTTCTTCACAAAGATAGCGGGACAACCCCAAGGTGAATTACTAGGTCTGATAAAACCTTTGTTGAGCAATTCTCTCAACTGAGCTTTAAGTTCTGCTAACTCTGGTGGTGCCATTATATATGCTCTTCTAGATATTGGGGCAGTTCCGGGCTTCAACTCAATTGCAAACTCCACATCTCTATCTGGAGGTATACCAGGTAACTCATGAGGGAATACATCGGGGAAATCTTTGACGATAGGGATATCTCGAATCTCTTTCACAGATGTTGCACAAACTTTCTTGACTGCTCTCTTAGGAGTTGGGAATTGAATAACCAACTCGCGACTTGCCATCGATAAATTCACTCTTATAGTTCTATTTAGAGTATCAATAATAGCTCCTCGCTGATTCATCCAGTTCATACCTAGGATCACATCTATATCCTGATCCTTTAGAACAATCATTGATGTAGGAAAGATATGACCACCCAATTCTATTGGTACCTGATGTACCATTTCCTTAGTACACATACGTCCTCCAGGTGACTGGATAAAGAAATTTTCTTTTGTCTCATCAATTGGAATCTCATGCTTGAGAACAAATGTCCGATTGATGAAGGTATGGGATGCTCCAGAGTCAAAAAGTATAAATACGGAGTGATTGGCAACATGGAACATACCCATCATAACAGTCTCTCCCTCGGGAATATTACTTGTTTGCGTGTAAAAGACACGCCCAATTTTCTTCTTACTTTGGCACTTCTGTTGGTTCTGATGTGATGTAGAAGCACATAAAACCTTGAAATTGTATTGGTTTGGATGGGGACAATCCCCGTAGAATGACCGGACTTTCCACAATTGTAACATGGGTAGTTCCGTATTTGTGAGGTGTGTTTACGAACGCTAGGAGCATTCGGGCCGGCATGGATAAGAAAGAGCTGCAACGGGACGGACAAGTGCCTGCTGCGGGGCTTGATACTTGGATCTGATGATAAGGAGTAAGGGAATGATTTACAGGATGATAGATTATCTTCAGCGCTTAGGCTTACCGCTGAGGATTCAAAGCATTCGAGCCTTCTTCTTCTTGGCCTCCTGGTGCTTATGATTAGCGGCTTCGTAAGTAATAGCAATATCGACTGTCTCATAAAATGTAGCCTTAAGGGTCGGGCAAGTGATCATCATGCGGATCTTACTATCCGGACCCCTCAAGAAACAATCCTTCTTTCGTCATCCGTATTGACATAATCGGGCGCATATTGGGATAAGTGATTAAACTCACTCACATACTGCTCCACAGACATATCACCTTGTTGTAAGGTCATAATTTCTTCCAGTTTAACTTTCATAACACCTCGTGAAACATAGTGAGTGCGGAAAGCTTCACGAAACTCTTCCCATGTGATACGATGACCAGTGGGCTGTGTGGTAACAAAATTTGCCCACCAAGTTACCGCAGCACCTCTTAGCTGCTGAGCTGCAAACAGTGGCTTTTGAAATTCTGTGCAGGGGATGAGATCAAACTTCTGCTCCATGATACGGAGCCAATAATCAGCTTCAAAAGGTTCATCTGCTTTGGTGAAGACTGGTGGCTGAGTGGATACGAAATCAAAATACGTGACCTCATCACCATTATTCCGACCACGATTACCCTGGGTGATATTCTGATTCTTAGCTAGAATAGTTGTTGCATTAACCAGAGCAGCAAGAGTATCTATCAAACTAGGTTGATCTGATGGAGGGTTGGAACTGTCACTCCCATTCTGCGAAGTTCCAGCGGCCTTGGATGCACGGGTACGAACAGGCATCTGTTGATAAACAAGCCAAACTTTAACCTCAATCTTTCAGCAAAGGATAAGATCAGGATTAAAGAATAGATGGGTGGGATCTGAAGGCTAGCAGGAATAGGATTGATACTACTTAACCCAATTCACATTAAGAGGGGAGGTATTTATTAACAGTTAAATAAGCATGATGCACAATCGGACCTACGTCCTATGCTTAAAAGACTTAACTTAACACATACATAAAAGCAAACTTTTACAATTAGGGCAATATAATATGATATTCCACCATAGACTTTTAAACAGGACTAAAGGGCTATAGAAGGGAGCATAGGTAAGGAATAAGCAATTTGGACCAAAATAGTCAAGTTAAGTTTTATTAGATCCAAAACCTTTTGAAGTTTTTGCAAAGAATACAACAATAGCTCTAGAATAACGATCCGGCTCTGATACCAGCTGTGGCAGAACCTCCTAAGTAATGTGGCCCACATGCACCAATCCTTGTCTTAAAAGACCTTAGATGGCTATGCATGTGTTCCACACGACTTAGCAAGCTCTGTCGGGTGTCCTCGGGGAACCCGAATCATCCACGAATCTTTCGAACTGGATCGATCATTATAAGAGACATTGCAGTATTACAACAGTTTTGTACAAATAAAAAAAATATCAGAGTAAAAGTGCGGAAGTATTACAATAACATAAGGTTATAAATCATTTATAAATAGAACTTTACAAATAATAAGTTGTGTTGGTTACAACTATAGTAGTGGAATATCATTACTTAACTTTATAAATCACCAAAACGTAGTGCTCGCCAGAGCCAAACAACTACTCGACGTCCTCAACCCGACGGACACACCCGCAACAGGGGTAGAACAAACCTTGAGTACAAAAGTACTCCGCAAGACTTACCCGACGAAAAAGAGGGGGAGAAGACTCGGAAATGAAGGCCGATAGGACAAGGTAAGGCTTGGCGAGGAATCAAAGTATTTTGCAGAAAAGCACTAATGATGAGTCCTTAACGTCAAATTTTACTTTCTAGATTAATCATTAGGTTCTTAAGTGAGACTAGTCTAGCTTGATTACAGCAGATCAAGATAATTCATAAAGATCACATTCTTATACTTCCATCAAATTCCTTCTAGTTCCATCAATTACTACGATGCAGGTCAGGTGATCGAGTCTCCATAACCGAGGAGCAACGACGATTCGAATCGATTATGCCCAGCTGGGGATCCCTAATCACACGATATATGTAGAACCAAATCTTGCATATATCAACCTTCACTCAGATCTTCCAAAACCAACCCGGGTCTGCGCCACCCGAGAATACGGTCCCCCTCGAACCCGAGACCTTGTCCCCGAGGGTATTCGCTACTCCCGCCATCTCTCCACTCCCAAAGGTGCGCAGTTATCCATTCTGATGATGGAATAATTGGGGTCTTAGGCTTACCGCAGCATGTGATTAGTTGCAAGGCTCGAAACACAAGCGGCCCTACAACGGTACGGTCCTTAACCGACACAGTCGAAAACACTACATCTCTAACCCAAATGCAAGTTACCCGACCGGTCTCAATTTCATTAAAAGATGTAACTGATCCAACGAGCATTACATCGAGACGTCATTCGATGTAATCCAACCGTCCGATCAAAGATTAACAACATTAACCTTACCGTAGGGTAAGCACTTCCTTTTGAAAACATTTTCGAAATCCGAACTAAATTAGCAAGGCTAAGCGGCTACGCATTTTTCAATCAAAACGGTTTCAAGGATGATATTGGAATAATCAAGGAAGTCAATGTGTCAAGTAGGTTATCACTCAACGCCTATCACTTAATGCAATACATAAAAGTGATAAATTTTCACAAATCAAGGAATGGGTTGGCGGATCCGGGGCTTGCCTCGAGAGTTGGTGTAGACGTTCTTCAACGACGTATCCGGGTGCTAACACCAATCACCAAAGATGGAATAGTTTCCTTAGGGACTAGAGTTGACCCGACAACAATTCCCAGAAATAGATCGACAGGACTCTCCTCGTTCACGGGGACTACACGTAATAACATAACATGTCTCAACATGATGCTTGAAGGAAATTAAATCAAGTTAACAACATTAGCTAACCTAGGGTTTCACTAGGATTAACTACTTCATTAATGAAAGTAATTAAGTAATAAAATAAATATTAATTAAGCCCTACAAGCAAGGAGTAAGAATTAAGCTCAAACAAATAAATAAAGTACCAAAGGTCATTAGGGTTAATGACCTAAGGTCAACAATCAATGCCAAAAGTCACTCAACCTATAATTAACAGGGTTGACTAAACAAATTAATTTAATTAGCTAATAATTAAGGCTAATTAAGCAAGAAATAAAAAGTTGGAAAATTAATTCCAAAAATTAATTTTAAGTAGATTAAGGCATAAGTAGTGTGTAAAATAATTTTCAGAATTTTTGGACAACTAGATAATTTACTAAAATTAAAACAAGGTACATTTAATAATTAAAATGCCTAATTTTTACACATACAAACAAGGAAAATTGGCATTTTAATAGCTTATTAAATCAAGCTCATCATAAGGACCTCACACAAAAATTTTCACTATTTTTGGAGCTATAAATAATTACTTATGAATTTATGAAATAAACACCAATTAAATGAATTTTCAGAAAAAGAAAAGAGAGGTCATCTTCAACCTCTGGACGGTTGACCAGCGCAGGGGAGATGTTGACCACAGCAAACTCAACAACGGCGAGGTCTCAGGGCGCAGCAAGGGCACCGGTGTGATCCCCTAGAGCACGCGAGTTGATTAGGGTGGCTAAAGCGGTGGCGGAGTCACGGCGACGAGCTTGCCGGCGGACATGGCGGGTGCGGCGGCGCTGCGTACGTCGGCCGGCGGCCACAGCTCGGCGCACGCAAACGAGAGGGCACTCTCAGACCCAGGAGCTCACCACGGAGGTGGTGCGCACGCTGGTTGGGTCGGAGGTGGACGGAAACGAGCTCTTCGGCGGTGACAGAGATTGCGGCGGCTTGCTCCGGCGACAAGCTCCGCGTTCCGGGGCGACCTATGGTCCAAACAGAGAAACAAGAGAAGCACCGTGAGCCGGAAACAATGGCTATCACGACTGTGAAGATTAATTGGAATGAAAGACGACGAAGACGACGAACGACGGTGATGAACTCGCGGCGGCGCGGCTTGCTGTCAGCGAGGAAGACGACGGCACATGGCTCCCTGGGCGGTTCGGGGCTGTAATTGAGGGCTCTATGGTCGCGCGCGAGCAAGGCGGAGACACTGGCGGTGAAGATGGAGGCGAGAAGTGAGCGGAGGCGGCGAATTTGGCCGGACGGTGGTGGAGCTCGGGACGAAGCTGTGACGGCGGAGGAACAGAGGAGGCGGCGGAACTGGATGACGACGCCGGCGCTGGGCTACTTATAGGCGAGGACGAGCGACATGGGAAGGACACGCGAGCGTCCACGCGGCCGAGCAAGCAGGACGTGGCAGCAGCGCGGCCTCACGGCGTTCGGCGGCGACGGGAGGTTGGCGGCGTGAACAGGTTCGATGAATTCGACTTTTGAACAAATTACAGAATTGCCATTGCTCTAAAATTGAATTGTTCTCCAAAATTTTGAACTAAACTCGAAAAACTCCAAAAAGATACTTGACCTAGTTTTCAAAGATATACAATTTTGTCAACTGGAACTTTTTCAAATTCGGGCTAGAAATTTGAAATTTGAATAAAATTTGAAAAGAGGCAAAAACCCTTCAACAAATATATTTGAATAACTTTTGATTTTTAAAAAGAACCTGAAAATCTCCAAAACTATGAAATACTCATCTTTTCAAACCAAATATTTTCTCCAAAGAAAGTTTTCCCAAAATATGCATAGTTTTTGAAATATGACTTTAAAATCAAAGGGGACAAATCTTTGGAAAACAAGTATTTTCAAAATCATTTGAATTTTTGTTTTGAAACTTGAAAAACTTTGAACACCAACTTTGAAGCTCTCATCAAGACCCACAATTTTCCTTTTTGAACCAACCCCAAATTCTTTATAGATTTTGAACAATTGAAAAAGGGGTAAAACAAGGTTTTCGGAAAATAGGGTTTTACAACGAATTTGAGCTTGATTTGATTTGTATATTAATTGGTTGGTCATTAGTGATCACAAACATCATCCAAGAACATTTTTAGGTCAAGGACCAAATGACACCCTTGGTTGACCAAGTTGACTTTTGAAAATCATTTTAAAGGCTTCCACATTTTAATTGTTGACTTGGATTGATAAACTATGCCTGACACTAGTGTAGCCACCGACCACACCTCAAGGTACATAGAGTACAACCCAAGTATTTGAGATGACATTCAAAAATAAGATTTTTGGTGGAGTCAAACATCATCTCAGAAGCACAAGCAACCTAAGAATATAAACTTATTTTAGTTGATGCACATCAAAGTTGACCTAAACATGCATGCTTTGCAACACATATGATGACATGCCAAGTTTTAGTTACCATAACATCAGGGATGTTACATGGGGGTCGAGGTGGGGTTTGCTTTTGGCGCAGCCCCCGGCCCGAGTGGCGGGGTCTCGCTGAATTTTGGTACCTCCGCGCCTCGCCCGCTGGGGGTCGAGGGGGTTTGCTTTTGGCGCGGCCCCCGGCCCGAGTGGCGGGGTCTCGCTGAATTTTGGTACCTCCGCGCCTCGCCCGCTGGGGGAGTCAAGGTGGGGTTTGCTTTTGGCGCAGGCCCCGGTTCGAGTGGCGGGGTCTCGCTGAATTTTGGTACCTCCGCGCCTCGCCCGTGTGGGGGTCGAGGTGGGGTTTGCTTTTGGCGCAGCCCCTGGCCCGAGTGGCGGGGGTCTGCTGAATTTTGGTACCTCCGCGCCTCGCCCGCTACGGGGGTCGAGGTGGGGTTTGCTTTTGGTGCAGCCCTTGGCCCGAGTGGCGGGGGTCTGCTGAATTTTGGTTCCTCCGCGCTGTTGACGGTAGATAACTTCTATTTTTAACCGTCAACTAGACATGAAAAAGGACCTAAATATAATTACCATCTAGATATAGGGCTTGCACTAACAGAATTCCACGAGTTTTGGTGAATGTCTGTTTCTGCAGGGTGCCAGCTGAAAATAACCAAGGAAGGCCCACATGTCAGGTTTACATAGAGATAATCGGGATCCCGTCAAAATTCTGTGATCTGAAAGGTTCGAGAAGGCACTGGATCAAACGGGAGGCCGAACTGCCTCGGTGGAGGGGCGGCCGCCTCCTGACCTGGACCAATCAGGTCCAGGCTCGCTGATCCTGCTCCACCGTCTTTGAGGATTAATAAAAACCACCCGTTCAAGGTCGGTTTGATCCGACGATCTAACGGTACATCCTAGGGGCTATATAAACAAGGCCCCTGGCCCCTGAAGGAGGCATCCCTTAAACCCTAATTTCATTTGCTCCAGCTGGGATCAGCTGAGAGGGGTCCCTTGAATGGATCTCCTCTCTAAACCTAGCCATCAAGAGAAGATTAGTCCTCATTAGGATCTAGTCTTAGCTTAATAGAGAGATAGAGAGCGAGGGAAGAGTTGGAGGTGGTGCCTTAGGCATGTCGGTGCTCCTCTCGGGCTTGTACTTCGGCGGATTCAAAGCTTCTCCAAGCCTCGCATCCGGATACTTCAGTAATTGATCTTTATTCAAGTATTCATCTTACTCTTTTATTCATTGGTTCATAGATCTTATGATTGCTCTAGTTCTTGTTAGTACTCGAATTAGAGTAGTAATTGTTAGCATAAGCATGGTGCTTAGGGCATCGATTACCCGTGTTTGCACCCTATTCTCTCGGTTGTGTGCTAGTTATGGGAGGTGACAGCCCCGTCCACACCGAATTGAGTAGGTTCTTAAATTAGTAGGACCGTAGTCGTGTCGGTAGAGTTATCCTTTGTGGGGCTTTCCCGCCTAGCGGCGTCTCGAAGTGAACATTAGAAGGATATTTGCTTCATAACCTTTGCCTTGCATAGGATCATTACCATAGGAATCCTCTCTACCCATCATATCTTAAGCCTTGATTGCTACCCTTGGATACACTAGTTGTTTGGCGACCCACACACGTTTCCCTGTGGATACGATATTTAAAACCCTCCGGGTGAAAGCTACAATGGTATCCGTGAGCTTGCGGATTTATCTGTGTGCGTTAAAATTACCAATAAGCTTTCTGGCGCCGTTGTCGGGGAAACGGTTGCTGTGATTCGTCAAATCATTATTGTCCTTATATCTTACCTTTTCAAGCATGGATAATATCACTCCTATTAATCAATATGCTACTCCCACGGGCGCACAACTAGAGCCACTAGAATCTTCCAAACCTATCCTCACACCTGGCTATGACTTGCGTCCGTCTTTGATAAATATGGTCAAGGACCATTCATTCTCAGGAGAAGACGATGAAAACCCATACACACACCTACGGGAATTTGAGCTAATTTGTGCATGCTTGCAAATTGAAGGCATGTCACATGAAACCTTAAGGTGGAAGCTATTTCCGTTCTCTTTAATGGGAAAAGCTAGACACTGGTATTCCTGAACCGTAGGGAGTGTGCGGGGAGATTGGGGAACTCTATGCTCTAGTTTTTCCTACATTTCTTTCCCGTTCTCTCGTGGTTAAACTTCGAACCGAGGTTCTAACTTTTAAACAAAAAAAGAATCTCTTGGTGTGGCGTGGGCACGTTTTAATGACCTAGTCAATTCTGGCCCTAACCTTTCCATTCAAGATCAAATGCTCTTGCAACACTTTTATGTGGGTCTTAGTGGAGAAACCAAACAAATCCTTGACACATCCTCTGGAGGTTCTTTCTTGCATCTCTCTGCCAGTGAAGCGAGAGAAATCCTTACAAAAATCCTTGAAAACACTCCATACATTAGCATTCCCGATGATCCCCGAAAGATGTAGTTGAGATAGCTCCTAAGGAAGAACTTATGATAATTGAGCCGAACCTTTAGCTACTCCACTTCTAGCTTCAACTATCCTCCAAGTTCCCGACTGTGAAGGAGGAAGAAATTTCACTTTCGGAAGACATGTTTAATCTCGAGGAGGATCTTTTCTTGAATTATGGAAACACCTCAAATTATTCGCAATTAGGAAGTCTTCGGCACCATCTCGCACCAAACCAAAGCACCTTTCGATCCAACCGAAGATAAATTCCTTAAAGATACCGTGAAGGAGTTGACAACAATCGTAAGCAATGAATGGTTGAGAGAATCCGAGCTTTCTCATGAAGTCATTCGTCTAGATTCTCCTTCTACCTCTATTAGTTGTCAGATTCATCAAACCTCCTTCGATGGTCTCCACAATCCAGTTGTAGGAGTAAATATCATGTCTAAGTCTCTTGCACAGACACTTTTTGAAGACATGAATTTAACTCCAACAACTAGGCTTCTAAAAAGTTTCTCAGGCCAAATCCTTCCTAGTGAAGGAATCTTCCACCTCATCCCTATCAAAATAGACGAAACCAAGTTGTACCTTAGTTTCTATATTTTCGATGCTTGGGAATTTGACCTTTTGATTGGGCATCCAATAGAGAGACTTGTCCATGAAGGAAAAAAGGGGAGTATAAATATACATCTCAGGAAAACTTAAACCTTTCCATTCCCATCACTCATTCACTTCATGCCAAGGTAGAGTTAAGTCTCGAGCAAGAACCAATGGAGGAGATAATGGCAATGTCTCTCCTAGAATCATCCGACAACAATCTCGAAGAAGTTGCCAAGGATTTCATTGAAGAAGTAGAACAACCACGAGATTCTTTACCTTTGGATGAAACTCGGGAACCTCCAAAGATCCCCATTGAGTTAAAACCCCTTCCTTCGGATTGAAATACGCTTTCCTAAATGATGACAAGGAGTCTCCTGTTATAATTAGTGATAAACTTTCTAAATATGAGACATTCTGACTCCTTACTATTCTAGAAAGGCATTGTTCTGCTTTTGGCTACTCACTCGAAGACCTCAAGGGAGTTAGTCCTGCCCTTTGCACTCATCGCATTCCAATAGACCCAGCTTATACACCTTCTAGGGAGCCCCAATGAAGGCTCAACAATGCGATGAGGGATGTTGTTAAGAAAGAGGTTTTGAAACTCTTGCGAGCTAGGGATAATCTACCCTGTACCATATAGTGAGTGGGTAAGCCCGGTACAAGTTGTACCCAAGAAAGGGGGTATGACGTAGTAAGAAATGAGAGAAATGAATTGATTCCACAACGAACTCATCCTTTGGATGGAGAATGTGCATTGATTATCGAAAACTTAATAAGGCAACAAAGAAAGATCACTTCCCGTTACCCTTCATCGATGAGATCTTTGGAACGGCTTGCAAAGCACTCTTTCTTTTATTTCCTTGATGGATATTCTGGTTACCATCAAATCTCAATCCATCCTGATGACCAAAGCAAAACCACTTTTACTTGTCCCTATGGAACTTTTGCCTATCGTAGGATGTCTTTCGGTCGTGCAATGCGCCGGCTTCGTTCCAAAGGTGCATGATGTCTATATTTTCGAGATATGATAGAAAAGATCATGGAAGTTTTCATGTATGACTTTTCTATATATGGAAAAACTTTTGATGACTGCTTAGAAAACTTAGACAATGTTTTGCAAAGATGTGTGGAAAAGCACTTAGTCCTTAATTGGGAAAAATGCCATTTCATGGTTAGAGAAGGCATAGTGCTTGGACACTTAGTGTCTGAACATGGGATCGAGGTAGATCGTGCAAAGATAGAAGTAATAGAGAAGTTGCCTCCTCCCACAAATGTCAAAGGGGTACGAAGTTTTCTTGGCCATGCAGGCTTCTATAGACGTTTTATAAAAGACTTTTCTTATATTGCTAGACCCCTTACAAGTTTGCTAGCCAAGGATGCTCCCTTTGAGTTTGATGATGAGTGTTCAGATGCTTTTCATATTCTTAAGAAAGCACTCATCTCTGCACCAATCATTCAACCCCTGATTGGTCGCTACCTTTTGAAATCATGTGTGATGCTAGTGATTTTGCTGTGGGAGCAGTTTTGGGTCAAACGAAGGATAGAAAGCATCATGCAATTGCTTATGCTAGTAAAACTCTGTCAGGCCCTCAACTTAATTATGCAACAACTAAAAAAGAGCTCCTAGCTGTTGTTTTTGCTGTTGACAAGTTTAGATCTTACTTAGTAGGAGCTAAGGTGATTGTTCATACTCATCATGCCGCTTTGAAATACCACGCTCACTAAGAAAGATGCTAAACCATGACTTATAAGATGGATCTTGTTAATCCAAGAATTTGACTTAGAAATAGAAGATAGAAAGGGAGTAGAAAATTTTGTAGCGAGATCATTTGTCCAGGATGCAGTTTGAAAATCCACAGGAATTGCCCATCAACGACTACCTCCGAGACGACATGCTCTACAAGGTCGCGAGCGTCGACCCCTGGTTTGCAAATATTGTCAATTTTATGGTTGCAGGTTATGTACCACCAGGGGAGAACAAACGCAAGCTTATTGTTGGCGTTTCTTAGCGTGTGCAGCCAAATCCGCAAGCGCACGGAAATCACCGTTATAGCACTTCACCCGGTGAGTAATCGGGTATCGTATTTCTTTCACGAAGAACGGCTTGTGAGTTAATTCTAAACAGAGAGTGCCCTGAGATGGAGTAGGATAGCTTAGGAAATGAGGTTTTCTAGGGTAATGGGCCTAAGAGGTGGCTAAACTTGATGCTATACTTCTTACTTCGGGCGCCGGATCGCACCTGGTCTGCCAGGTGATGCCGGCCTGAGGCTCTACGGCGTAACCGGACGTGGGGGATTACAAGGGACGGATAGGGCTGTCACCACCTGCCGCCTACCACCTCAACCGTGGGCTACGAAGCAAACGAAGGTAGTTCCTAGCCTAGACACCACGTCTATGCCAGTTGCTACAACTCTAGCGGTGATCAGGAGCTCCCGTCTCTATCAGGGGTCCTCTTACTAGAGCTTCCATCACAAGGACGAACGACGAACCCGCAAGAAGATAACAAGCAAGAATAGGTTACTCAAAGGTATTACCGAAAGATAAACACGATGTCTTACTTCAAGTAGCAAGACATCGTAGAGGTACAGCGAGGAGGGAGCCGACAAATCCGGCACTCCGCCCGTGGAAGATTAGCTTCCCGAGAGCTCTCCCGGAGAGATGCTCTACTCTTGCTCCTCTCTCACTCCTTACTTCTATTCTAGCTAGGCTAGGTAGAGTGGCTCTACTCTCTCTATTGTACACTTGTAGAATGGAGGTGTGGTGAAGAGTGAGAACTAAAATAAATAGTGAATTATTGTTGAAGGGGGAGGCTTGACCATGCTTATATAGGAGTGAGATGGTCGGTTTCCGCAGGGCAATTGTCGAAAACACCCCCGAACCGACCATCAGAGGCGGCAAACAAACCGACCGACCAAAGCTGGGCCCGGGTCGTGCTCAGCTGGGCGCGCTCACGCCTCAGGCGCGGCCGCGCTTGGCTGGGCCCCGCCGGCCTTCAGCTTTGGTCGGTTGCCTCCTTGTTGGGCCCCTGTTCGGCCCATGCTGGTGATTCTGGTTGGGCCGGCCTTGAAATTGGATTTCCCTTCTTTTTCTCTTATTTTGCTTGGACCAAAATAAAAGATGTTTTCACCCAAGTGTTTTTCTTCATGTCTTGGTCTATTTTAGGTGTATTTCGTGCATGTCCTACAAAACAAAGAATCACGCACCACACCGTGGAAATAGTTAGAGTAGAGGCCTATTCTAGGTGAATTTTAGTGTTGCCTAGACTAAAGTTGGCGGGGTTAGAAATGAGTTTAAGCACCACCAACAACTCCCCCACACTTAGCTCTTTGCTCGTCCTCGAGTAAAGGATGAAGAACTAGGTGGTTGTATCTTCCCAAGAGTTGACTTGCATACAAATTATTCCGCGCTTTTCCTGCATTTGTGAACATTCATGGTGGCTACCAAGTTATCTTATTGCTATTGAAGGAGGAATAGCTTGAAATCAAGTCAACTCACACTACCCATGCTTTGAGACTTGGGGTTTTAGAATTTTCGCAAAAGTTAGCCTTAGCTCCTCATGTGATACTCTCAAGTCGCTCTTTTTCGAGTGGCTAGTCCTATCCATGTGTTCTTGATCATCCTACTACTACAGTGATATGTGGAGTTTTGGGTACGATGATGAACGAGTTTCAATGTCAAGCCACTGGATGTCATGAAGAGAAGGCCATATCCCTAGATGATGCAAGTGCAAGTGCAAGTGCAAGTGTAGAAAATATTTGTGGACTCTGATCATACTTTCTCTCTTATTGAAGAGAAGATGCAAGAAGGTATGGACTTGAAGAACAACTCTAAACTTGCTTTATTTTTTTTCTCTCTTCTCTTTTTTTCTTTTCTTTTCTTTTCTTTTCTTTTCTTTTCTTTTCTCTTTTTTTTTATCTCAAGACTTTGGAGAACTCTTCCTTATTCATGAACTAAGCTTCTTTTTGTAGGAATTTTCTAATAACAGTCCATACCTTTCTTGAATGAATAATGGAGAGAGAGATGCATGACTTGTTGACAGGAGTATTTTGGTGGAAGAGGGAGAAAATATGGAATATATGTGCTCAATTCTCGATGTAAGAAATGAGCGTGTTGATGGAATGATGGGTGCATATGGTGCGCGCCTCTCACTGTGAGAGTCGGCATATTTATTTGGCGGGCGAATGCTGTGCGCGGCTCTCAATGTGAGAGTCGGCATATTTATTTGGTGGGTGAATGCAATGATCTTGGGGATAAGGCCATCTCTAGCAAGAATCTCAAGACTGGACATTGCTATTAGTGGCTAACGTGTTTTTCAAGTGAAAGCGTAGAAATTTGGCTCGGTAGGAAATAGCACTTATCACACGTGGAGCAATTACTAAAAAGTTTTGAATTTTTGCATAAAAATACCCAAGTCCATTGCACGAGTTGGTAAGTCTCATATCATTCTACTATATCTCACCTGCCAATAACTTAGATAGAACATGGGGTCCCTATTGCACAGGTTGTTCACACAATCAAGATAGCAAGGAATAAAAAGTATGCAACTCGTTCTCGATTGGTGAAAATAGGAGATGGAGTTTGCAACATTTTTAGTTTTATTTATTTTATTTTCAGCAGTAAAGAGAATTAGTAGGGAGTGAGAGGACGCGCAAACTTGTGTTTTTTGTCGTGTCGAAAATCTTTGCGCGTCAAGGAGCGAGGTGCCTCCCCCACACTTGTTTTGTACCTGTCTTTTTCTTAAAATGTACAAAAACAAGTGGAGACAAGACACAATACATATATATATAATAAATATTTCATTGATAAACCAAACTTGATACAAGAGGCACACTTTAGGGAAAAAATTTGAAAAGGGAAATGATCAAAAGGGAAAGAGCGTGCGTGTGCCTAGCTACTAGAGACGAGGTTCCTCGAGGGCGTGCATGACTCCATGCTTACGAGCCATCTCTTTCAACTCCACAAAAATTTCTACATGGTATGAGTTGATTTTGTCCTGGAGTTGGACCTCATAAGTCCGCCCTTCTGCCAGCCTTCCCCTAAGGTGGCGAATGTAACTAGAGATTTCCTTAATTTTCCTATTCAACTCTGCTCTAGTAGGCTCTTTCTTTTTTGGAGGATCTTCTCCAAAAATGCCGTCAGGCTGCCCTTGGATAGGTGGGTCGCAAACGAGGCGAGGGACACATGGGTAGCGACCCCCGGATTTACTAAACAACCCTTTCCCTTGCCTTCCATTTGGCAGATTCGTTCCTCCTACGGTGTAGGAGAAACTTGGGGCTTTAAAAGACGAAGATCCAGCTGGTGTGGCTTTGCAGCGCTTGCTTGGGTAGGTATTGCCACCCTTGCTGCCCTTCAATGGAGTTGCACTGGCAATCTCTGGAGTTTCTTCATTCTTCCTCTCTAGGAACTTTCTAGCGAAGGAAAGAGCTTTCTCCCTGTTGAACCCGGCATTGGTAGGGACTAAGGCCATGGTTAAGGCTAGAAATGCTGCTGGAAAGTGAGAGAGAGAGGTAGAAGACAAGGTTTGTCTTGGTGTGAAGAGAATGAGAGGAGGAGGGTGGTATTTATAGGAGAGAATGAGCCATCCCGCATCTCTTGCGCATCGGGATCGAATTACCATGATCATCGGCATCGGCCACGGACACGAAAAGAGATGGGAGAAAATCGGGCACCGGGAGGGCGCCGGTCGGCGTGCTCGCGCCCGAGGCGCGGCCGCGCCGGCCTGGGCACCGCTCGGGCCCGGTTTTCTTCCATCTCGAGCGCTTTTTGATTCTCGAATTTGTTGGTGATTTTGATTCTAATGGCGCGAAAATTTGATTGTGACTGAAAATCTAGAAGATTTTTGATATTTTGGAAAAATAAAAATATTTTTGTGTGGGAAAAAATCCTAGAGAAAGATTAGAGAGAAACTACGGGGTTCCCACACAAAATATACATAATTTTTTTTATATAGACACAAGAAAGATAGAATAAATGAAAGTCATGCCTTGAATTAAATCAAGGAATTATCTCGGCATGACTAAATCTATTCTATCAATTTCTTGGTCAAACCTTACACTGCACGTAAGAAGGCTTAAGGAAAGGTTTTAGCGGTGGCCATTTACCTTTGAGATGTTACCGTTGTCATCCTGGATCGTGATTGCGCCATGAAACGACGTGTCGACGACGGTATATGGCCCCTTCCATTTGCTTCTAAGCTTTCCTTCACCGAATAGTTTCACCTTGGAGTTGAATAGTAGGACCTTGTCGCCCTGCCGAAACTCCTTGGGCTTTATCCGGTTGTCGTGCCATCTTTTTGTTCGCTCTTTGTAGAGCTTGGCACTGTGGTACGCCTTCTCTCGCCATTCCTCAAGCTCGAGAGATCTGTCGTGGCGGTTTCTTCCGGCTAGCTTGAGGTCCATGTTCCAGCTCTTAATTGCCCAGTACGCTCGATGTTCGAGTTCTACTGGCAAATGGCAGCTCTTTCCATACACAAGCTGGAACGGTGACATGCCAATGGGGGTTTTGTAAGCAGTCCTGTATGCCCAGAGTGCATCAGGAAGCTTACTTTTCCATCCTTTCCCCGTGTCATCGACCATCTTCTGTAGGATGTTCTTGATCTGCTTGTTCGAGGTCTCAGCTTGGCCACTGGTTTGTGGGTGGTATGGTGTGGCGATGTTGTGCTTGGCCCCTAGCTCTCTCAGGAATGCTCTGAAGGTTCGATCAACGAAATGTGATCCTCCATCACTTATCACCATGCGTGGTGTACCAAAGCGAGGGAAGATTATTTCGTGAAACATCCTTCGGGCATGCTTTGCGTCAGCTGCTCGGCATGGCATGGCCTCTACCCACTTGGAGACGTAGTCGACAAAGAACAAGGATGTACTTGCGGTCTTGGGACTTCGGAAGGGTCCCATGAAGTCAATGCCCCACACATCAAATATTTCTATTTGAAGGTTGAAGTGGAGGGGCATTGCGTTGCGAGCCGTGATGCCACCCTCAGGCGGCACTTCCGACACCTCCGAATGAATTCTTTGGTGTCGGCATACATCGTCGGCGGAAGAATCCGAACTGCGATTTTTGCTTGAGTGCGGAATACTCCATAGTGGCCTCCGTATGGTGCCGAGTGACGGCTTTCAATGATCTGCATTCCTTCTGCTGTCGGCACACATCTTCTCGCATGCCGTCGAGCACACTCGGTGCAGTGCGGGTCATCCAAAGATGACGACGGCTCTGAATCTCCAGCTTTTTCCTGCTTTCTCCAGGTGGTACATGTCCTGCAACCATGTAATTCACAATGTTTGCATACCGGGGTTGGAGTCCGTTCTTGCGCAGCATGTCGTCGCGAAGGAAGTCATTGATGGGCGAGATCCTGCATGTTAGTGACTTGCAAACGCGACAAATGATCTGCTACGGTATTCTCTACTCCTTTCTTATCTTTTATTTCTAGATCGAACTCTTGGAGCAAAAGAATCCAGTGGATCAAGCGTGGTTTCGCGTCTTTCTTAGTGAGCAAGAATTTCAAGGCAGCGTGATCTGTGTAAATGATCATTTTTGCGCCCACTAAGTAAGATCGAAACTTGTCGATAGCGAATACTACAGCAAGAAGCTCTTTTTCTGTTGTGGCATAATTGAGCTGAGCTCCTGTTAGAGTCTTGCTGGCATAAGCTATCGCGTGATGCTTTTTATCTTTGGTTTGGCCTAAGACCGCACCAACAGCATAATCACTTGCATCACACATGATCTCAAAAGGTAGAGACCAATCGGGAGGTTGGATGATAGGTGCAGAGATGAGTGCTTGCTTGAGAGTGTTAAATGCTTTCAAGCACTCATCGGTAAACTCAAAAGGAGCATCTTTAGCTAATAGGTTCGTGAGGGGTCTAGAGATTTGCGAAAAATCTTTGATAAATCTTCTATAGAACCCGCATGACCTAAGAAGCTATGGATTCCTTTTATGTTTACCGGGGAGGTAGTTGCTCGATAACCTCTATCTTAGCCTTATCTACCTCGATTCCCCTCTTGGACACTAAGTGCCCCAGGACAATGCCCTCTCGGACCATGAAATGACACTTTTCCCAATTAAGTACCAAGTCTTTGTCCTGACACCTTTGCAAGACCATGTCTAAATTGTTTAGACAATGATCAAAAGTTTTCCCATAGACGGTGAAATCGTCCATGAAAACTTCCATGATTTCTTCGATCATGTCTGAAAAGATAGACATCATGCACCGTTGAAATGACGCGGGTGCATTACACAACCCGAACGACATCCTACGGTACGCGTACGTTCCGTAGGGGCATGTGAAGGTCGTTTTGCTTTGATCATCCGGATGGATGGGAATCTGATGATATCCTGAATACCCATCAAGGAAGCAAAAGAAGGAGTGTTTCGCTAACCGTTCCAACATTTCATCGATGAAGGGAAGCGGAAAGTGATCCTTCTTTGTTGCCTTGTTAAGTTTTCGGTAATCAATGCACATTCGCCATCCGGTGACAGTTCGTTGAGGTATGAGTTCGTTTTTAGCGTTCTCAATGACTTGTCATTCCTCCCTTTTTGGGAACCACTTGGACTGGGCTAACCCAATTCTTGTGTGGTACGGGATAGATTATCCGGCGTGAAAAAGTTTCGGGACTTCCTTTTTCACGACTTCCCGCATCGCATTGTTCAGCCTACGCTGAGGTTCCCGTGAAGGTATGCTAGATGGATCTATGGGAATGTGATGGGTACAGAGCGTTGGACTTATCCCCTTAAGATCGTCTAGGCAATACCCGAAGACCGATTTATGTTTTTCCAGGACGGCTATGAGTTTGGTCGTCTCCTCATCATTAAGTTGGTCACTTATGATGACAGGAGTTTGGGTGTCGCCGTTCAGGAAAACATAACGTAAGCCTTTGGGTAGGGGCTTAAGCTCAACTGGAGGTCTAGGCGGTTTCTCCCCTATAGGAAGATCAACTGTCTCCCCGAGCTCATCTTTTTCTTCTATAAAGAACTCGGCATCTTTATCTAAAGATGACTCGGGTGACTCAAACATGTCAACCGCTAGAACCTCTATGGGCACACTAGGGGGAGATTCGGCCACTGAGTTCCTGGCTCTAGTGACTTGAATCGGGAATGTTTCTCTCCCTAGTTTTATGTTGACTTCCCCTGTTTTTGATGGATTGTCAAAGAGTGGTTCCAGGGGGGTGCCCAATGAGTATGTTGAAGTCCTGGATGTCAAAGACAAGAAAGTCCAGGGACATTTTGTCGACGAAATATCGGCGGCAGTCTGCCTAGGGTATGCCTAAGGTAGTAGATTGATCGGTAAGGCACGCTAGATGATGAACAAGATGTAATCAAGATGCACAAGACGCTGTATTTATGCAGGTTTGGGCCACGATACGTGTAATACCCTACGCCCTGTGCTCTTGATCGAGTCGATATATTAATGTGGAGATGAGTTTTGGGAGGGTGTCCTGCTCGCCTTATATAGTGGGGGAGCAGGATTACAAGCCCGATATTTCCGGGGTCCAAATGTACATACAAGGTAACAACTTTTATCCGATCTGATCTCCGTGATCGATATCTTCACCGCCGACCAAAGCAACGCCAATTAGCTCGCCCTTCCTTTCTTGTCTTCCAAGGTAACCAACCAGATTTGGGCCCCGGGTCGGCCTTGCGCTCTTGGGCCAAGGATCTCTGTCCGAGGCCTAAAGTTGGGCCGTGCGGGTATAGGGGTTTATACCCCCACAGCTAGTGAAGGGTTATGAGGGTGCTACGCTAGCCAGAAAACAAAAACTTTTTCTACCTCATCGCCCAGGATCTACTACTAGTTACAGGTTACGGGATTACCACTTGACGCGCAAATGCGGCGGAAGATGACTCGATGTAGTCGAACGCGTCGCAAAGAAGGTGCCGTGCGGTTGCGTGGTCGTCCAGCAACTCCTCCCACCACTTGCGGTTCGTGCGGTTCGTCCTCGTGCTCCGGATGCAGCACCTCCGAGGTGTCACACACGTACGAGGGAGAAGCGATGCGCCTCCGGACCGCTAGGTCCGCGAGGAGCGAAGGCGAGAGCGTGCGGGGCGATGGCGGCTGCCAAAGGCGTGGATTGGTTGTTGTGTGTTTGGCCACGCCCTCCCCTCTTCTTATATAGGTGTCTCTCATGTGCTTTCCGAATTGGAGACGCATTAGAAACCCTAAGCCTTGTCTAATTCGAGTCCAACTCGAATTAGGCTTCCACCTCTTAAGCGTGCGACCCTATGGGTTCACGCACACATAGACATGGGCCGAATACTCCTATTCGCCCAATAGGCGACAGCCGGCCTCTAGCAAGGCATGACAACTCCTATGCGTACGCAAATGATCATATCGTACGAACCACTACGACCATATACAAGTTACTCCCTTGCCTCATGATATATGGTTCAACTCGTGGGTTAACACTTAACCCAAGCACGGCCATGCATTTGTTGATCCAATCACTTGAGTGATCCAAAGATATCTCTCTCATTAGAGAGGGGCAAGTCCCATCTTGATTGTCTATGTCTCGCAAAGATGCTTCTCGACAAACCCGAAGACATCCTTTATAACTACCCGGTGATGGAGTAGCGTTTGTCGGTCCCTAAGCAAGTCGATACACATCTCGAGTACATACAACAATCTCAGGTCGAAGGACATAACGTATATGATGTGTATAGAGACAATCTCATGTCGGGTCAGTCCAGCCTACATGTCATACATGTGCCCACATTATTAGTTCGACATCTCCATGTCCATAACTTGTGAAACATAGTCATCAACTAATAATGTGCTAGTCTAATATTCATGTGTGTCCTCACATGAACTCCGACCGGGACGAATATAGAATAACCATACAAGTAAAAGAGTTCCACAAACAATTCACATAATTGCCAATCAATACAAGTTGTCTTTAATGGATATTCAATGGACACATTTTATATATCATGGATACAAGCGGAATATCATCATCTCTATGATTACCTCTAGGGCATATTCCCAACAAGTCTCCCACTTGCACTAGAGTTAATCTCTAATATGTCTAATCCCCATAGACCTCATGTGCGCCTCATGCTTAGGCTTGTGGAAGAGCCTTTGTCAACGGATCTGCTACATTCAAATCCGTATGTATTTTGCACATTTTAATTTCACCTTCACGATGAACCGTCGAATGAGGTGAAATTTCCGCCGTACATGTTTGTTCTTCGGTGATTCCTTGGCTCCTTAGCTCGCGCTATCGCCCCATTATTATCACAATGTAGATTCAATGGGCTAGCCGCATTAGGAAACACACCAAGATCAATGAGGAAACGCCTCATCCAAACACCTTCCTTTGCGGCTTCCGAAGCCGCAATGTACTCGGCTTCGTTGTAGAATCGGACACTTTGTCTCCCGCTTGGAACTTTCCGGCTTGCGCACCACCGTTTACCGTGAACACGAAACCTGATTGAGATTGTGAATCATCTACATCGGTTTGGAAGCTAGCATCGGTGTAACCATTTACAACGAGCTCTTCCTCACCTCCATAGATCGGGAACTCATCCTTAGTTCTTCTCAAGTACTTAAGGATGTTTTTAACCAGGCGTCAAAGTGACTCTCACCAGGATTGCCTTGGTACCGCTCGCAACACTTAGAGCATATGAGACATCGGGCGAGTACATATCATGGCATACATGATGGAACCGATCGCCGAAGCATATGGAACCTTACTCATGCGTTTGCGCTCTTCATCGATGAAGGACATTGCTTGTCGCTAAAGCGCATACCATGTGACATAGGCAAGAACCCTTTCTTGGATTGCTCCATGTTGAACCGTTTCAACACCTTGTCAATATATGTATCTTGGCATAATCCTATTAGCCTTTTCGACCTATCTCTATAGATCTTAATGCCCAAGATGTATCTTTTGCATCTCCCAAATCCTTCATAGAAAAACTATTATTCAAAGTGAAGTCTTTACAGATTGCAACATAGGAATGTCATTCCCAATCAATAGTATGTCATCCACATACAAGATTAGAAATACAACAGCGCTCCCACTAGCCTTTTGGTAAACACAAGGCTCTTCTTCATTCCGACGGAAGCCAAACCCTTTGACAACCTCATCAAAACGAATGTTCCAACTCCGAGATGCTTGCTTTAACCCATAAATAGATTTCTTAAGCTTGCATATTTTTCCAGCATTATTTGGATCAACAAAACCTTCGGGTGTATCATATACACGTCCTCTTCCAAATTTCCATTTAGAAAGGCTGTTTTAACATCCATCTCGCCAAATTTCATAATCGAAATAGGCGGCTATTGCTAGAATGATCCGGATAGATTTAAGCATCGCTCACCGGAGAGAATGTCTCGTCGTAGTCAATTCCTTGAACTTGCCGAAAACCCTTTGCGACAAGTCGAGCTTTATAGACGTGAACATTTCCGTCCATATCTTTCTTCTTTTATAGATCCATTTGCACTCGATGGGTCTAACACCATCGGGGTCAACCAAGTTCCAAACTTGATTATTTCCCATGGAATCTATCTCGGATCTCATGGCACTCGCCATTGCTCGGAATCGAGTCCATCATAGTTTTTACGCGTATGTTGCGGGTTCGTCATCGTACAACAATAACGGATCCCCACGCAACTCGCGAAGTCTTGCCGATCTTCGTGGTTGTGGAGGTGTTTCTGTGGCCACGGGCATCTCAACTTGTTCTCGCTACATTAGCATCACTCGTAGAGTCCTTCTCGATCGGCTCATCTTGAACTTCTTCAAGATACACCTTTTGTCCACTCTTCTCTCTTTTGAGAAACTCTTTCTCTAAGAAAACACCGTTTCGAGCAACAAACACTTTGCCCTCGAGCGGTTGTAGAAGTAATATCCTAAAGTTTCCTTTGGATATCCCACGAAAAAACACTTGTCCGATTTAGGTGTTAGCTTATCGATATAAGCCGTTTGACATAAACCTCACAACCCCAAATTTTTAGAAAAGACAAACTAGGACTCTTCCCACCATATCTCATATGGTGTCTTAACTACGGACTTAGATGGTACTCTATTCAATGTGAAAGCGGCTGTTTCTAGAGCATATCCCCAAAACGATAAAGGTAGGTCCGGCTGGCTCATCATAGACCGAACCATGTCCAACAAAGTCCGATTACGCCGCTCGAGACACGCCATTTCTGTGGCGTTCCGAGGTGGCGTAAGCCGTGGAACAATTCCGCAACTCTTAAGATGATTGCTAAACTCATGACTCAAATATTCGCCTCCACGATCGGATCGCAAGGCCTTAATTTTCTTGCCACGTTGGTTCTCTACTTCATTCTGAAATTCTTTGAACTTTTCAAATGTTTCGGACTTATGCTTCATTAGGTAGACATAGCCATATCTACTAAAGTCATCGATAAAAGTTATGAAGTGCGAAAACCGCCTCTGGCCTGTCGTGCTCATTGGTCCACATACATCACTATGTACTAGTTCCAATAAGTTCGACGCTCTCTCGGGGAAAACCGAGAAAGGCGTCTTGGTCATCTTGCCTAAAAGGCAAGTCTCACATGTCTCGTAAGATTCAAAATCAAACGAAGTTAGAAGTCCATCATCATGGAGCCTCTTCATGCGAGTTTCACTTATATGACCCAAACGACAATGCCACATATATGTAGGACTTAACTCATTAAGTTTGAGGCCTTTTAGCATTAACATTACGGAGACAGTGCATCATCAAGATTTAAAATAAATAATCCATTCACAATGGATACAAGAGCCACAAACATATCATTCTTCGAGATAACACAACCATTGTCTTTACTCGCAAATGAATAACCATCCTTCATCAAACATGAAGGTGACATAATGTTTCGACTTAGACTAGGAACAAAATAACAATTATTCAATTCCATGACAAATCCCGGCGGAGTGAAGTTGCATCGTCCCGACGTTCAACGCGGAACTCTTGCATTGTTGCCCACGCGGAAATCAACCTCTCCTTTCTTCACGCTTCTACTTCTTATCATTACTTGCATCGTATTGCAAATATGAGCAACCGATCCGGTATCAAATACCCAAGAATTGATATAAGAGTTAGCGAGGAAGATGTACGCAACATAAACAACAAGCGTATGAGCGGGAGTACTTTTACTACCGCCGTCCTTCTCTAAGGACGCCAAGTCCTGCGCTTCTCTTCCGGTGACCATTCTTACCACAATGAAAACATTTAGCATCGGCCGGTGGTCCGGCTTTGGGGGCGGGCGGGTTGGAGATCTCATCTTTAGCCTTGCCCTTTTCTTCCCCCTTCTTTCTCTCAAAGTTAGGCTTGTTACGGACTGCCAATACTTGGCCACCGACACACTTCTTAATGTCGGCCTCTGCTGTTTTCAGCATGCCACACAACTCATTCAAGCCCCTCTGCGCCCCATGCATATGGTGTTCGCAATGAAGTTCCCATAGCTAGGTGGCGAGACGAAGAATGAAATCGGTAGCCAACTTCCCGGGCCAATTGGGAAGCCTAGCTTCTCCAACCTCACGAGTGTAACCAACCATCTTGATTACGTGTGGCCCAACAAATGCACCCTCTGCTAGCTTGGTCACGGCGAGATGCATCATCAAACGAGCTCATCTGGTATGGGGGTGTCTAGATATTCCTCCTTTTTCTCGGCCACGAGAACAATTCTCGGTGCGGATCAATCCGCATAATTTGTTCCATTCAACTTATCTTTCTCAAGAATCGACGCAAAGTAAATGGTTGCTTAGAAGACGCCATTAATCTACAACATAAGTAATGCAAAATACTAAGACAAAATATCCATGATAGAGTAAATAATATCAAATATGATCTACTCCCACTAAAATCAATATCCCTCGATTGAAACTTAGTGATTCAAGACCCACAACTAGCAAGTCGACTAGTGAGCTTTAGCATCACCGCTAGAAGACATGATAGATCGGTAAGCAACTCTTTGCTAATCATATCGCATATGACTCTTGTTGTTGGATAGCATCTCTATGCTTGGGTTACCAACTTCTCATGCTCCAAGGTCCCTAACCGTTAGGATGACCTTGTTTAAGCAACCAAACCTTCTGCAGTAAGTATCCGTCGAACTGTCTTAGTCAAGTAAAATCGATGGCACCCTAATTTCATAGACCCACCATCGATTGTACAAGACAGCGACGATTAAAGGTTTGGGGAGCACAAACTTAAACATTACTGAGGGATCGTTCTACTTCACTACCGCACGAATGTAGACAAAAAACATTATAGCATGTGAAAATAGAACATGGTAAGAGCGACATAAACACGGATATGGGCTATACCAGTCATCAAAACCTGCAAAGCAGAGAGGTAACCGATTCGACTACAAAAAGTAAAACGCGAAAAAATCTATCTTCCAAGCCGTTTTTCGCAAATCTGGCTCAGGCCAAACTGACAAGTTAGTTTGGGGTGTATGTAAAATTTTTTTCTCTACAACTTTCGTTTAAGAATCGTCTCGATCCGAGTTACGGTTAAAAATTACGGCTGTTTTACAGGCGGAACTTTCTCGGCAACCCGGCGCCGGTGGGCTGATCCAATCTGCCACCGCCGCGCATCACATGCGCTCGGCATGACCTAGGGTTCAATTTGATCAATCCTGATTGATCTCTAACTCGCCGTGATTGGATTTACATGTATCACTTAACTCGGACGGCGGAATTCCGACCCGTGCAGTAGATCGTTACAAGACCAACGTGGCAAGATCATGAACCAAGATCGAGACTCATCTAAAACTACGCATATCACATATCGACATCAGAACCTATAACAATGCGGTATAGAGCTCGATACCACCGAAGGGTTATGAGGGTGCTACGCTAGCGAGAAAACAAAAACTTTTTCTACCTCATCGCCCCGGGATCTACTACTAGTTACGGGTTGCGGGATTACCACTTGGCGCGCGGATGCGGCGGAAGAAGACTCGATGTAGTCGAACGCGTCGCAACGGTGCCGTGCGGTGCGTGGTCATCCAAAGCAACTCCTCCACCACTTGCGGTTCGTGTGGTTCGTCCTCGTGCTCCCGGATGCGGCACCTCCGAGGTGTCGCACACGTACGGGAGAAGCGATGCGCCTCGGACTGCTAGGTCCGCGAGGAGCCAAAGCGAGGCGTGGAGCGATGGCGGCTGCCAAAGGCGTGGATTGGTTGTTGTGTTTGGCCACGCCCCCCTCTTCTTATATAGGCGTCTCTCATGTGCTTTCGGGTGGAGACGCATTAGAAACCTAAGCCTTGTCTAATTCGAGTCCAACTCGGGTGAAGCTTCCAACCTCTTAAGCGTGCGACCCTATGGGTTCACGCACACATAGACATGGGCCGAATACTCCTATTCGCCCAATAGCTGTGACAACGGCCTCTAGCAAGGCATGACAACTCCTATGCGTACGCAAATGATCATATCCAGGGCCAGAACCACTACGACCATATACAAGTTACTCCCTTGCCTCATGATATATGGTTCAACTCGTGGGTTAACACTTAACCCAAGCACGGCCATGCATTTGTTGATCCAATCACTTGAGTGATCCAGTGATATCTCTCTCATTAGAGAGGGGGCAAGTCCCATCTTGATTGTTTATGTCTCGCGACATGCTTCTCGACAAACCCGAAGACATCCTTTATAACTACCCGTGACGGAGTAGCGTTTATCGTCCCTAAGCAAGTCGATACACATCTCGAGTACATACAACAATCTCGGTCGAAGGACATAACGTATATGATGTGTATAGAGACAATCTCATGTCGGGTCGATCCGGCCTACATGTCATACATGTGCCCACATTATTAGTTCGACATCTCCATGTCCATGACTTGTGAAACATAGTCATCAACTAATAATGTGCTAGTCTAATATTCATGTGTGTCCTCACATGAACTCCGACCCGAGGACGAATATAGAATAACCATACAAGTAAAGAGTTCCACAAACAATTCACATAATTGCCAATCAATACAAGTTGTCTTTAATGGATATTCAATGGACACATTTTATATATCATGGATACAAGCGGAATATCATCATCTCTATGATTACCTCTAGGGCATATTCCCAACAGCTAGTCCCCGAGCATCATGTGTCTTGAGGCATTTGAAGACTTGCATGCGTTCGACCAGCATCTGGTCAGGCTCTTTGAGCTTCTGCACGCTGTCTTGAGCGAAAGATGCATGTTGCTCTTTTTGTGTGAAAAGAAAAATTTACCAATCATCTCATGACGTGGGCCCACGGTCGAAAGAAAAAGGTTTTTCTTGGCGTAGAGAAACAATCGCACCCTCGTGGAATGCGCATAAGAATTAGCCCAAGTCACTTGCAAAGTGACGTGGGCCCATGTCCCGAGCCCGATATAAGGTGTGGAACAAGTTGTATCGGGATCTAG